>OX596270.1:6119893-6411025 GCA_951394255.1 Polyploca ridens | reverse complement strand
CGGTGACGTGCCCGCCACTGGCGCTGTCTCTATTGCCGGCAGCTGTGGATGCAGCTGCGGCGCCTCTCCCTACTACTACTGAGTAAATTAAACATGTTGGGAAAATAAAATCTTCAATATCAGAAAAGTTTTTTGTTTTCATTGGTACCAACTTAGGTACTTAATAACCTGCGTGGTTAACATTTCTTAAATAAATGATAGTGCAATGCTAATGCTATTACATTATCTGTATAACCGCGATGTAGCTTTCGAATGGAATAGAACAGAAAAAAATTATCGATTCGTTAGATGATATAAAATCGGATAGTCATCCAAATTGAGCAGCTCTGAATATTGCTGAGTCTTCTAGTTCATATATTAAGGTATTATTACAATAAAACTTACCACATATTAATAGTTACATGAGATAATAAATAGTAGGTACTAGTGGCCCCGTAGTGGTCGAGGTTTTGTTTAAGTTTGAATAAATTCTCTTCACGTATTTATATGATAAACAATGACTACGACATTATGATTATGTTTGACATTTTCTCAGTTTGACATGTGTGTGTGCCAAACGCATGGTAGTGTGTGTAATGTTTTTTTTAATAATTTAATGTATTTCTAATTCACACACTCACACAACCTTATACTCCTCCGTGCTGCGCGCACTTAGGCAAAAAATGGGATCCATAGATTTTATTCATGTATCAATATAATGATGTACTTAGGTAAGTAGTAACTATAGGTTACATTAATGTAATTAGTTAAATTGAATGGTATTTTACGTAATTTTGAACTGCTTAAAATTATTTGAATAAAATAGTATAAAATTATAGTTTAAAAAACTAAAAAACTCGCATTAAAAAACCCTGTATTGTCATCGGTCCTTGAGAAGTATAAAAAGTTTCTGTTTAATCTGACGTTTTAAAGTCGATGAAAATTATGTTTGAAGATACCGTTTCAGGTGAAACTACTAAAACAGTGTTAAAACGGAACCCTCTTAGTTTCACTCGTGTATCTGTCTGTGCGTCTGTTACAGCCAATTTTCTCTGCGTTGTGTATAAAATATCTTTGACGTGATCATGACTCAGGTCGTGCATAACGTGTACGTATTTATTTTTAAAGTAATAATTATTTAAAAATAATTTAAATCCTATCGATAATACTTTTCATAAAAAATACTTTCAGGTCGTGATTACATTAACGTGTTTGGTTAAGTTGTACAATGACGCCCAACGATTTGGGAGTTAATTTTTTTTACAGGAAGGCTACACAAAGTAAAAGTTTAAATTGCGGAAGCAACTGGTTTATGAAAAAAATAAAACAAAATATTGAAAAACTATGCATTATTTTGCCGCTATCGTCATTTTGACACACCACTGTCACGTTTCGTTTCATGTAGGCAACACTAAAATATATCATTTTTTTAATTCTTTGATTACGTAAAAAAAAATCATACCTATTTACGTAGATATTTTTCATGTTAATTTTGATCATTTTACATATAATAATCTACTTTTAATGAGTACATTTACCAAAAACATGTAAATAGTGTGTAAATAGTATTTACCGACATTGAAACCGAACGTAATACGACGCCATTTTGACGTGTACATGACACTTTACTAACTCTGTCAGTCATCGTTTGTGTCCCTTGCAGTTGAGAGCGTTTACGTCCTCCTCCGAAGCCCCAGGTTTCGTGTTGTGCTGTGATAATATTTGAAGAATCGAGTGTAGTGCAAATGTTGGACTCAAATGAGCCATTTGTTACGAGCTCTTATTCAGGCCCCCCGTCATTTTAAAAACTACCCTTTTTATGAGAATAAAATCCCCCACCTGTGGGGTAGGTTAGGTTAGGTTTGAACTTAGATAATACAGTTACAAGTTTATGCACATTAAAAAGGATAATAAAAAACAAACTGATTGGTTAGGTTATGTTGAACTTTGTAAATACTGTGCGTGAGCAGAGCGAGCTAGATAGAAGTTTATGCACAATAAAAAGGATCCACAGGTCCAAGCAGCAAATGACCCCCCCCCCCAATTGACCTCAGACCCAAAAGGTGAATGAACCATTAGACTAGACTACTAAGACCACCAGACCCCGTGAAATGGGGGGGGGGTTGAATTTGGGGGGTTCTAAATTTGGAGTCAACCGCCCCCATTTTTAGGAATATTCTCCCCATAATCCGATGTTAGCACAAGAAAATTCGACATTTTGTGAAAAATTAAAATCATCATATCTCAAAAGGGGGGGGGGCAACTTTTCCTAAACGGGGGGGGGGGTTCTAGACTAGGTTGTTGCAAGCAGCCAGACCAATCGTAGGAGCCAAACATCCCATAAACGCAATTAAAATGTCGCTGTGAGTATGAGCGCGAGGGCATAATCATGCAAATAAGACGATAATTGGCATTTTTTATCCAAAAAATAATGGGTGTACGATATAAGATAATAAATATAAAAACAATCTGGGATCCGAATATCGCTTTTGAAATTCCCCAATAAATATTGCGGATTTTTTTGAATTTTATACGGTTTGACGACCTCCATCGTGTTTTTCGCCAAATGTCTAATTTGCCGTCGATGTCGACAGCGTGGGGCTTTGGTTCACATTGACATATAGAGCTGAACTGTTTAAAAATAAATTATGGCCCCTATTATATTTTTCAAAGTTTGAAATATCTACCTACTGATAGTGAACCATTCAACTGTTTCTTCAATTCAAAGCTTTCATAATCCTACGTCATAACCACCACCCACCAAGATCATTACCAACTGATATATGATATGATATAAGAGACAAACTAAGTTCTTAAGAAGTTTGAAATATATTTATTTATCAACAAAAAATATAATAACATGATTACTAGCTTATATTCCACAGCCGCATCCAGGACCAACAACAGGGCCAACGCCTGCAGATCCTCTGTACTCATATCCACCAGTTACAGGGGCACCGTAGCCAAGACCGCCAGCAAACTGGCTTCCATAGCCCAGTTCAGCGACTAGTGCGTTTTCGTAGCCAAGTCTGGCAGCCGGAGCCGCGAAAGATTCAACACCCTCGCTCACAATGCCGATGGCTCCGTTCCCGCAACCGTACATGATAGATCCAGACCCAGCAGTGGGCAACGCGCCCTCTAAAGCCACAGCAGCCAAGACCGGCAGCTCACCAGTTACGGCCAGCATGCCTTCGATTCCATTTTCAGATACAATGGAGACACCCATGGGAGCTATAGGAGAGGAGCAGGTGACAGGGAATGCACGACCACTACCAGAAGCGATGTTGCCATATGCCATGCTAGAACCGTATCCAGCTGCCAGAGGGAAAGCATCGTAAGCCAAAGCATTGGCTGTCATAGGTCCGTAACTGCACTCATTGGCTGCCAGGCCGATGCCGTCGGCTATCATGTCGCTACCGACGACCCCAGCATTGTATGCACCTCTGAGGCATTGACTGGAGATGTTCTGGAAGGGTCAATAATAAGTTAATTACATTAAAAATTCAACAATATATAATTGTTATATTCGCAAATGGAATTTAGTAGAGTCAATTTAATCAGAAAGTATTTTTTCTCACCTTAATAAATAAAGCTGAAGCGCAAAGGACTAAAAAGAACTTAGCTGGCATTTTTGTATGAATTGTTTGTTTTAGAATAAAAAACAGAATGAATTTTTATGTTGCCTTCAAAGTTTTTATACAAAATTATTATTCAATCATGAAGTTATCAGTGATAATGTTATGTAAACTAGTACGTGCTTACGAAGCAATTTTCTTAGATAACCTCATTATGATGTCACACTAAGGTAAGGTCAGGGTTGTTGCGATAATCCGCCGCAGGAGAACCGGGCGTCGGAGGGCGGCTTTTTTAAGCCACCTTCCCCCCAACATGGGCCCAAGGGTGACGGACTCGGGGGAGTCTGCCGCCCATCAACATCGGGCCCGAGTAGTGGAGCGTGTGTTCCCGCACGCTACTCAGGAGGAGACGGCGGAGACAAGAGCTCCGGTCTCTGCCGTCGACGAAGAGGAGGCCTCCGATCAGGCCGTCGCTGCTGGATACGCGGACGAATGCTTCGGCGCCCCCGTATATCCAGCCGGCAGCGACAGGTAGGAACGCCGTGGGGTTTTAGTCAGTAGGAGTCTGACATAACCCGGCCGCTCCCCCCGGAGTGCCCGGGTATCCATGAGGATTTCCCCACGTAAAAAAAAAAAAAAAAAAAAAAAAAAAAAAAAAAAAAAAAAAAGGCTTGTTGCGATAAGTGGCGCTATGTATTACATAAATAGAAAGCCTACGTTTTAAACAAACATTGTTGGTTAAATTTTTAAATGACATATTAAATTGGGTAATGTATTGTTTGGAAAATAACATTTCGTTAGAGATAACAAGTATGTGTACTTCAAGATTGCAGTACGTATTGAAAAATAATTGGGTATAAAAACTTTGAAAGCAGCTTAAAAAAATCATTCTGTTTTATAATCTAAAACGAACAACTCATACAAAAATGACAGCTAAGTTCTTCTTAGTCCTTTGCGCTTCAGCTTTATTTGTTAAGGTGGGAGAAAACACATTCTGGATTCAATGACCGAACTAAATTCCATTTACGATCATATTTGAATTTATATATCTAATTATTTTCATTTTATCTTTCCAGGACATCTCAAGTCAATGCATCGGTGGTCCATACAATGCTGGCGTCGTCGGTAGCGGCATGATAGCCGACGGCATCGGCATGGCAGCCAATGAGTGCGGTTACGGACCTATGACAGCCAATGCTTTGGCTTACGACGCTCTCCCTCTGGCAGCTGGATACGGCCCAGGCATGGCATATGGCAACGTCGCTCCTGCTAGTGGCCGTGCATTCCCTGTCACCTGCTCCTCTCCTATAGCTCCCATGGGTATCTCCATTGTATCTGAGAATGGAATCGAAGGCATGCTGGCCGTGACTGGTGAGCTGCCAGTATTAGCTGCTGTGGCTTTAGATGGCGCATTGCCCACTACTGGGTCTGGATCTATTATGTACGGTTGCGGCAATGGCGCCATCGGCATTGTGAGCGAGGGTGTTGAATCTTTCGCTGCTCCGGCTGCAAGACTGGGCTATGAAAACGCACTAGCTGCTGAACTTGGCTATGGAAGCCAGTTTGCTGGCGGTCTTGGCTACGGGGCCCCTTTGGCTGGTGGGATTGGGTACAGAGGACCTGCAGGCGTTGGCTCTGTTGTTAGTCCCGGATGCGGTTGTGGAATTTAAAATGATTATAATGTTAAGATTTTTTTTTTATTCATAAATAAATGTATTTTAAATTTAATAAAGATGTTTCTTATACAACCTTTTCATGTAATACTGCGAATTATTCATGGTGGATGTGATCATACCACTAGAAAGCAAAAAAACGGGATTTACCATTTCATTTCAAACAGCGCACTGTACATGTAAATGTGAATCATGGCTCCCGATTTCGCGCTTTCAACATCTATGAGGTAATAGGAAGACGATAAACATGGCCGACTTCTGTCAAAAGAGATAAAGAAGTATGCCATTTATTCGTCCACACAATGAACACAATTTTACAATTTCCACCGTGGAATAATTTTGTAAAAAAAAATATAAAAACTTTGAATAATGGAAATAGTAGGAAATAATCCGGAGGAGAGTCTCTACTTCTCTGGTACGCAAAAAATATGTACCAGCAATACGTCGACACAGATTTCGCGTCAGTTGAATCACACAGCGTTGCGTGATCAGCTTATCAAGTTATCACTGATATTTACGTAATCTGGCCAACAAACTAATAAAAAGTTTTGTCTTAGAAAAAAAAACGAATCAAACCATAATTCATAATCGTCATAACCTTCTCACCACCAGACAGCCAGAGAACAACCAGAGTCCTTGTCGAAACGAATCAAACGAGCCCAAACTCGATGGGGTTGCGTCGTTTTATTACAGTGTTCTCATGGCCACCTTCCAGCTCCATCAACAGATCAGCTCCATGTTATAATAATATTGAATTGTTATCCGATTTACATAATTATGCTTGCAAAATTTTAGATCAATCGTTAACCGGAAAATTGGTCTTTACTTCGCAAGATTTGATTACAGACACATAGACACCGGGACAGGTGATTGAGCGATATACTCTGTGGTCCATTCTCTGTGGGGCATGTTGACTAAAGAACCAACAATACATACCTACTACAGAAAAAAAAAATGAGGAAGCATGGCAAGAAAGCTGCTAGCATTATTACGCTGAATGGCAATGGCAATTCTTTGAGCAAACTATATGGGCTAGCCCATTTGTTTCAAGATCCCTCAATAAATTAGCAATGATCAACAATCGATGAGCCTCTGGTTTGTTTTCCACCTCTTCGATATTTTGTTTCTCTTAAGACTTGTATAGTCTGCCCCGAGATGAAGGGTGCTTATCAGTTTTATGTGTATGCAAGTTTCTATGTTACGCTCTTTAGCCTAAATGGCATGACAGATTTTGAAGAGAAAGGTGTCTATAGATTTGTCAGGTGAGTACTCGCTGTAAATATGGCGTTCTCAGACGCTACAGAGATACTGGTGGGAGCGATGAGAGAGGCGCTGGAGATGGGCAGAGCACCGCCACTAGCAGAAGTGATTCCCGGAGCGTTTGCGATACCGTAGACACCGTCGTAAGCTCCGCCGTAAGCACCGCCGTAAGCACCGCCGTAAGCACCGCCGTAAGCACCACCGTAGGCTAATGCGTTTCCTGCCAAGCCGTTGTTTCCGAAAACGTCATTAGCCAAGCCCACGCCACCGTAGTTACAGGGGGAAGCTATTCTCTCGACGTAGCCAATACCGCCTCCGAGGCACTCGCTGATTGCGGTCTGAAAACGAAAAAATCATTTCATGAATTATTTTTCTTTAAGGCTACATTCGCACGGGAGTTAAAAAAAGCATTAAGCTCGACATTTTTTACTAGAACGTATAAATACTTCCAACGTGAAAAAGCGTCAACTGGCTAACACGTATAGGAGAAGTCATACGTTAAAAACAACGCGCGTAAAATGCGTTCGTGCGAACATAGCCTTAATGTATAGGAACTTATCAGTGTATAAATAAATTAATGTGTTTGAAATTATACCTGGACCATGAGGGACTGTGCGCAGAGGATGAGGACAGCTTTGGTTGTCATTTTTGTTGATGACCTAGTTGATGCGGAGCGTGAATATTTTTATCGATTTCTTTCCTCTTACAGTTTATTGTAGGTATATTAGTAAATGATTATCTCTTCATAAGTTTCGAAATAAGCATTGAATTGTTTATACTTTTTTAATCGTGTCACAATAATGTAATATAAAAAAGTCACGTTTTTATTTTCACAGTAAAGTATTATCACTCCAGTGAAGACACTTGTCTTCTAATATAAATGGGTCACAATGTCTTCAAAATGTCATTCTGTATTCAGCACTTCGTAGAAAATAATCAAACATGTCCACCTTCGCTATTCTGTTGGTCTGCATCCAAGCTTGCTTGGTCCAGAATGTGTTCAGCCAGTGCCCCGGCGATGTCAGAGGTTACGTATACGGAGCGGGTCTCGGTGTCGCTGACGTTGCTTTTGGTGGCATCCCTAACGCTGTCAACGGTCTTGGCTGCGGATACGGAGCTGGTCTCGCTGGTGCCAATATCGCCAACATCGCTGTAGCTGATGCTGCCATTGGTGCTGGTATTGGTTACGGAAGAGGTATAGCTCCCGCATTTGCTGCCCCCGCAATCGCTGCTCCTGTTTACGGCGGCGCTGGTGAAGGAAACGTGGTGGTCGTCGGTGAGATGGGAGTCGGTGGTACCACTGTCGTCTCTGGTCAGGTGCCGATAATCGGCGCTGTCAGTTTCGGCGGTGACGTGCCCGCCGCTGGCGCTGTCTCTATTGCTGGCAGCTGTGGATGCAGCTGCGGCGCCTCTCCCTACTACTACTGAGTAAATTAAACATGTTGGAAAAATAAAATTTTCAATATCAGAAAAGTTATTTGTTTTTTTTTGGGTTTTTATTGGATGTTTTTATTACCTAATTAGATACTTACCAAGAACCGCAAGGTGGACCTGCGTGGTTATTTTTTTTAAAATAAATGATACTGCAATGCTAATGTTATTACATTATCTGTATAACTGCGATGTAGCTTTCGAATGGAATAGAGCAGAAAAAAATTATCCATTCGTTTATAAAATGGATACTCATCCAAATTGAGCAGCTCTGAGTATTGCTGAAAGTCTTCTAGTTCATATATTAAGGTAGTATTACAATAAAACTTACCACATATTAGTAGTTACATGAGATAATAAATAGTAGGCACTTGTGGTCCCGTAGTGGTAGAGTTTTTTTAAGTGTGAATAAATTCTCTTATTTATTCATTTAACTAATAAATAAGATCTCTTCACGTATTTATATGATAAACAAACTATGACTATAACATTATGATTATCTTTGACATTTTCTCAGTTTGACATGTGTGTGTGCCAAACGCATGGTAGTGTGTGTAATGTTTTTTTAATAATTTAATGTATTTCTAATTCACACACTCACACAATCTCATACTCCTCCGTGCGCGCGATAGGCAAAAAATGGGATCCATAGATTTTATTCATGTATCGATATAATGATATACTTAGGTCAGTAGTAACTATAGGTTACATTAATTTAATGAGTTTAATTGAATGATATTTTACGTAATTTAGAACAAATTTTGGGATGTTATACAATGGTATACAATTATAGTTTAAAAAACTAAAAATCTCGCAATAAAAAACCCTGTACCAAAAATACTAACGATGGTACCAAATTATTGTATTGTCATTGGTCCTTGATAAGGGTAGGTAATAAGTTTCTGTTTAATCTGAAGTTTTGAATTCGATGAAAATTACGTTTGAAGATTCCGTTTCATACATATAGGTGAAACTAATAAAACAGTGTTAAAATGGAACCCTCTTAGTTTCACTGGTGTACCTGTCTGTGCGTCTGTCACAGCCAATTTTATGTGACGTGTATAAAATATCTTTGGCGTGATCATGATACTATGGTCGTGCATAACGTGTATGTATTTATGTTTAAAGTAATAATTATTTAAAAATTATTTGAATCCTATTGATAATACTTTTCATAAAAAATACTTTCAGGTCGTGATTAGATTAACGTTGAAGTTAATAGTAATAAATCTACAGCTGATTTTAGTACCAAATAAAAATTAGTAAAATTTTACGCGGCTACAAGATGCGCGTCGCGGCATCGCGAAACAATTGAATCGCCCGGTCACATCTCGGTGTGAACAGACCCTTATGAATTTAAAGGTAAGAAACGAAAGGATATGTAAACAACCGACCTCTACTGAGTTACATTACGATAGTGAGCGATTATTATCTCTCGCATACAATAATGACGTCAGTTGGTCGACGACAGCTGTCGTTGTATGATTCATGGTATAGGAAATCGGTAAAGCAGCTGTCAACATAATTCATCATCATCATCAGCTTATAATGTCCCACTGCTGAGCACAGGCCTCCTTTCATAAATGAGGGTGAAAGGGAATGGGCAATACTCCACCACGCGTGCCCACTGCGGATCGGTGGAGGTAGGCTAGTGGTCAACCTACTGTTGGAATTTTCATGCCGCCTAGGAGGCATCCAACTAGCTTAACGACTATCATAATTAAGTGATAACCGGGACCAACGGCTTTACGTGCCTTCCGAAGCACGGAAACGCTCGATTTGAAATACCACTAGGCGGTCACCCATTCAGGTACCGACCACGTCGGTGGTAGCTTAACTTTGCCGATCGATTAAGAACGGCTAATCATGCTACACCACGAGCGCTTCGCGTCAATATAATTACGTTAAATAAAAAAATTAAGTTTGTTTACATTCTTTATCTCGTCTCGTTGGCTTACCTATGGTAGACAACGCACATGGGCGCAATGGCAATGGAGTTGTAATTCTCCGAGATCCCAGGGCCACCAGACCTTGCTTATTTTCTGATGGACGAAATACATAGAATTGAATAGTGTACGTACTTCAAACTTATGCATACCTGCTTCCTTGTCCCGACGGCAATTTACTGTTGCAGGTATGAAAGGTATGTTATGTACATTACGTACTTTTTGCAAATTCTTAGACCTGACTTTTATTTAATGAAAATCGGGGAACTATTTCAATAGTTATTGCAAACAGCCAGACCAATCGTAGGACCCAAACATCCCATAAACACACTTAAAATTTCGCTGGAGTATGAGCCCGAGGGCATTATCATAATGCAAATAAGACGATAATTGGCATTTTATATCCAAAAAATAATAGGTGTACGATATAAGATAATAAATACAAAAAAACTATGGGCTCCGAATATCGCTTTTGAAATTCTTTTAGAATTCTATACGGTTTGACGACCTCCATCGTGTATTTCGCCAAATGTCTAATGCGCCGTCGATGTCGAAAGAGTGGGGCTTGGGTTCACATTTACATATAGAAGCTGAACTGTTTGAAAAGTAATGATGGCCTTGATATCATATTTTTCAAACATTCAAATATTTACTGTTTTTCAATTCAAAGCTTTCATAATCCCACTGTATGATCAATACCCACCAAGGATAATCTCCAACTAATATATGATATGATATCCGAGGTAGGGTACAAGAAACAACCAAGTTTATTAGAAGTTTAAAATACATTTATTTATCAATAAAAAACAAAAAAATAACATTATTACTAGCTTATATTCCACAGCCGCAGCTAGGACCAACAACAGGGCCGACACCTGCAGGTCCTCTGTACCCAAGTCCACCAGATATAGGGGCACCGTAGCCAAGACCGCCAGCAAACTGGCTTCCATAGCCAAGATCAGCGGCTAGTGCATTTTCGTAGCCCAGTCTGGCCGCTGGAGCCGCGAAAGATTCAACACCCTCGCTCACTATGCCGATAGCACCATTCCCGCAACCGTAGACGATGGATCCAGATCCAACAGTGGGCAACGCGCCCTCTAAACCCACAGCAGCCAAGACTGGCAGCTCACCAGTCACGGCAAGAATGCCTTCGATTGCGTTCTCAGATACAATGGAGACGCCCATGGGAGCTATGGGAGAGGAGCAGGTGACAGGGAACGCACGGCCACTAGCAGGAGCGACGTTGCCATATGCCGTACCAGAACCGTAGCCAGCTGCTGCTGTCAGAGGGAGAGCATCGTAAGCCAAAGCATTGGCTGTCATAGGTCCGTAACCACACTCATTAGCTAACAGGCCAATGCCGTCGGCTATTATGCTGCTACCGATGACGTCAGCATTGTATGGACCTCCGAGGCATTGACTGGAGATGTTCTGGAAGGGTCAATAATAATTTAATTAGATAAATAAATCCAAACAGTATAATGGTAGGTAATATTAGTAAATGTAATTTAGTTGAGTCAATTTAATCAGAAAATTTTTTTTCTCACCTTAACAAATAAAGCTGAAGCGCACAGGACTAAAAATAACTTAGCTGCCATTTTTGTATGAATTGTTTGTTTTAGACTAAACAGAACAGAATGAATTTTTAAGTTGCCTTCAATGTTTTTATACCAAATTATTTTTCAATCATGAAGTTATCAGTGAGAAAGTTATGTAAACTAGTACGTGCTTACAAAGGAATTTTCTTAGATAACCTCATTATGATGTCACATGTAAGGTAAGGTCAGGGTTGTTGCGATAAGTGGCGCGATCTATTACATAGGTTGAAAGCCTACGATGTATTTAAAATCGTTGGTTACTTTTTTTATGAAATATTAAATTGGGAAATCTATTGGTTAGAAAATAACTTTTCGTTAGAGATAACAAGTATGTGTACTTCAAGATTGCAGAAAGTATTGAAAATTAATTTAGTATAAAAACTTTGATAGCAACTGAAAAAATACATTCTCTTCTATAATCTAAAACAAACAACACATACAAAAATGGCAGCTAAGTTCTTCTTAGTCCTTTGCGCTTCAGCTTTATTTGTTAAGGTGAGTGAATAAGAAATAACACTTTCTGAATTCATTGATTGAACTAAATTCCATTTACGATCATATTTGAATTTATATATCTAAGTATTTTAATTTAATCTTTCCAGGACATCTCAAGTCAATGTCTCGGAGGTCCATACAATGCTGGCGTCGTTGGTAGTGGCATGATAGCCGACGGCATCGGCATGACAGCCAATGAGTGCGGTTACGGACCTATGACAGCCAATGCTTTGGCTTACGACGCTCTCCCTCTGGCAGCTGGATACGGCCCTGGCATGGCATATGGCAACGTCGCTCCTGCTAGTGGCCGTGCATTCCCTGTCACCTGCTCCTCTCCTATAGCTCCCATGGGTATCTCCATTGTATCTGAGAATGGAATCGAAGGCATGCTGGCCGTGACTGGTGAGCTGCCAGTCTTAGCTGCTGTGGCTTTAGATGGCGCATTGCCCACTACTGGGTCTGGATCTATCATGTACGGTTGCGGCAATGGCGCCATCGGCATTGTGAGCGAGGGTGTTGAATCTTTCGCTGCTCCGGCTGCCAGACTAAGCTATGAAAACGCACTAGCTGCTGAACTTGGCTATGGAAGCCAGTTTGCTGGCGGTCTTGGTTACGGGACCCCTTTGGCTGGTGGAATTGGGTACAGAGGATCTGCAGGCGTTGGCCCTGTCGTTGGTCCTGGATGCGGCTGTGGATTATAAGCTAGTAATCATGTTATTTTTTGTTTTTTATTGATAAATAAATGTATTTGAACTTAGTTGTTTCTTGTAGTCCTACCTCGGATACATGTAAATGCGAATCATAGTCCCCGATTTTCGCGCTTTCGACGTCTATGTCGTAATAGAAATTTGACGATATACAAGGCCGAGTTCTGTCAAAAGAGAGAAAGAAGTATCATTTATCCATTTTCCGCCATCGACGGGGAGTCCATCCTCACACGTTGAAAACAGAATTGTATCGAACTGTGCGGGGTTAAAGGAGCTTTCTTCCGCGGACGCTCAGATTGTGGAATGAGCTCCCCGCTGTGATTTTCCCAATAGAATACAGCCTAGGGTTCTTCAAAAAGGGCGTGAAGAGATTTCTTCAGGGTAGGCAACGCGCGAGTGATACCCCTGGTGTTGCAAGCGTCCATAGGCTACGGTAACTGCTTACCATCAGGCGGGCCGTATGCTTGTTTGCCACCTTAGTGGGTTAAAAAAAAAGCATTTATTCATCCACACAATGGACACAATTTTACAATTTCTATAAAATAAATTCTTCAATTATTCAGAAAGCTTTTTGTTTTCATATATTTACCTAACCTAAGTGCCAGGAACCCCCTTACTCGGATCTACGTGGCTACCATTTTTGAGATGACATATAATACTGGCACTGTAATGCTGAAGCTTACTGTTTTTCGCTTAAATATATGTATCAATCGGATACCCTTCCAAATCGAGCAGCTCCGGATATCGCTGAAAATCTTCGTGTTCACATGGTAGTCTTACAATAATACTTCAACCACGTATTAGCAACTAGCTGCCCGGCGCGACTTTCACCTAGCCTCCCTTTTTTTCGCTATTCTGCTATTCGGGGCGGAGACAAATCTAACAAATCAAAAATCATGAAAATCGGTCTAGCCGTTGAGCGTTTCTTCATTGGGCGATTCGACACGACACGATACGACACGGCAACAGCAGCCGTCCACAACATCAGTGGATGCATATTTCTATGAGATTGTGCTGCACGCTGTCTCACTGAGCCTGCACAGCAACGACATGTCGTTGCCGGCGGCGACATGTCGTCGGCAGCAAGTCTCCCACTGGTGTCGTAGCGGCATCTTTATGCATGTCTTGTGTACACACTCAAGCTTCCATGTAGGCGTGCGAGTGGACGTGCCGCCCGCACTCCCGCGGCTCTCTATGTTATGAAGCCGTCGCCGCATCGTGCGTGTCGTGTCGTTCAAATGAAGAACGTAGCTGTCGGAATCGCCCGACGACATGTCGCCGCCGGCAACGATATGCCGTGTCGTGTCGCCCCAATGAAGAAGCGCCCATTCTTGAGTTATAAATGGTGTAAGTAATCATACCACCAAAAACATTCTGTAAAAAACTAGCCAAGTCTCGATGGAGCTGCTTGTTTATCTCTAAAAAGTAATGAAATATAGACAAAGCCGTGCCAAGTCTAAGGTTCCTTACTGCGATTTCTTTATTGTTATAGTTAATGTTGTGTCATACTTACTTTGCCATAGAACACGTCATGCTCATTTCGCGGACTTCAAAACAGTGTCAGATAAGAGTTATTTTATACTTTTTAGTGTACTTTGAAGGCGGTCTAATTTTTTTGTTAAAAAGTTTTTATTTGCGTCTTTTATTGAGGCTAACATTTTATCACTCATTTTTCTTCGATGAGCTATAAGATTCTTGATGAGGCCTCATAATCATACTCCAAAAAGAGAAGAGTCGCTCCACAGGGGCAGACCTTGGCAAATAGGTGTTATAATCGTTTTTTTTTTGTTTCTAAGTAAGTAATAAGATTCATCTCTTGATTTTTTTTGTATCACCTTCAATATTGTCTAAAGCCTCCAATTTTTGTTTTTCAGATCGATTCATTTTTTGTGATTCAGTCAGGATAAGTTCTTTTACATAATTGATAATTATGAGGAGTTCTTATGTTTCCTCTTTTTCCTCTCTATGCTCAAAATCCCTGTCACTGTTGAAAAATAAATGCAAGGCAAAAATCTTCGAATGTTTACGTTTTGTAGGTAATATATTCGGTTCAATACTTTGTCATTTTGTGTCTTGTGAGTAACCAATTAATATATTTTATGGACTTTATAAAAGGACTCGTTTGATGTAGGTTAAAAATGTAATTTTAGTTTTTGTAGAGCTCATTTGGGGATGCCTCGTGTGTTGCAAGCGTCCATAGGGCTACGGTAACCGCTTAACATCAGGTGGGCCGTTTCTTTACCGACTACTACGTATATAAAAAAATGAAGCATTAGTCTATTTTTAAGGCAGAGTTCATTAATTTTGCTAAATTTATATACGCAAAATTTATTCTGGTGTGTTGAATATATGGTTTCCAACTTATGTTTCTTCTGATCTATCTAAACCGGTGTAATTTCTTTGTGAACAATGAAATTCAGTTGATTTATTCATATTTTGTTTATTTATTCATATAAAATACCTTATTAATTTCAATAAACAGCACTACAACCACAGCCAGCATAACTTGGTCCTACAACACCCTCGTAGGCGAGGTTGTTGCTGTAGGCCAAACCGTTGTTGTAGGGGACACCGTTGCCGCAGGAGAGACCATTCCCGTAGCTGAGACTGTTGTCGTAGACGACACTGTTGTCGAAAACCAGTCCGTTGCCGTTGGCCAGTCCATTGCCGTAAGCTAGACCGTTGCCATAGGCAATTTCGTCAGCCACAGCAGCACCGTACCCGGTATCACTTACGATGCCGATAGCACCGTTGCCGCAACCGTACGAAATAGCTCCAGACCCAGCAGTGGGCAAGGCACCCTCCATAGCCACAGCGCTCACAAACGGCATGCTACCAGTCACGGCCAGGATACCTTCGATCACATTATCAGAGCGAACATACAATCCAGAAGGAGCAATGGGGGAGGCGCTGGAGATAGGCAGAGCACCGCCACTAGCAGGTGCAACTCCATAAGTAGGAGCGAAGTCGAAGGCAGGACCGGTGACATAGCTAGGAGCAAAACCGGTATTATAGGCAGCATCGTAAGCCAAGGCATTACCCACCAAGCCGTACTCTGCAGCTGCCTGACCGCCGTAAGCCAAGCCAGCACCGGCTAAGCCACAGGGGGCAACTGCTGGTGCAATGGCAGCGTTGCGGCCGAAACATTGGCTGAATCCAGACTGAAAATAATTCAAATTGTTAGTTATGCCTGGAATATTATTGTTGACATCTCTGTAACAGAAATGCATACTTTTGAATAAAACAATAAGATTATATACATACCTGAATCAATAATGCCTGAGCGCAAAAGAAAAAGATAGCCTTTGCTGCCATTTTGATTTAATTAATTTTGTAGTAGGTAGTTGTTTATAGGAGGAATATTTCGAGTATGATTTTAATAGTTAACGACCTACCATTTTATACATTAATATATGATGTTGTTATCAACAATGCAATTCAGTCATAATTTATGTTACAATGTTATTATTTTGTAATATAAAACTGATAAAAAATTACAACAAAAATATTTATCCGTGGTTTTAACATATATGTAGAAAATAAAACATAATATTGTAGAAACAGAGCTTTCGTAAGACATAAAGGGTTGCCAAGCATGGAAAAGATAGCAAAACATATCGTTATAGCCCTGACCTTACCTTAGATGTGACATTATAATCAGGTTATCTAAGAAAATTCGTAACACTTTGCAGTCACGTACTTGTTTGCATAATTTTTCCACTGATAGTTCATATCTAAAGATGGTGCAGTAGTAATTGAAAAATAATTTCTTATAAAACCTTCGATGGTAAATAAAATAAATCATTCTGTTTTGTATTCTAAAACAAACAACACATACAAAAATGGCAGCGAAGTTCTTCTTGGTCCTCTGCGCTTCAGCTCTTTTTGTCAAGGTGCGAAAAACATGAAATCTGTTTCTAAATAAATTGACACAACTAAATTTTGGCCATGAATATGAAGATATTATTGTTTGTATTCAAATATAAATTACATATAATGATTTAACTATTCCAGACCATCTCTAGCGAATGCCTCGGAGGTCCATACAACGCTGGCTTAATCGGTACCGGCATGGTTGCCGACGGCATCAATATGGCAGCCAATGAATTCGGATATGGACTTATGACAGCCAATGCTTTGGCTTACGATGCTCTACCTCTGGCAGCTGGATACGGTCCTGGCATGGCATATGGCAATGTCGCTTCTGCTGGTGGTCGTGCATTCCCTGTCACCTGCTCCTCTCCCATAGCTCCCATGGGTGTCTCCATTGTATCTGAGAACGCAATCGAAGGCATTCTTGCCGTGAATGGTGAGCTGCCAGTCTTGGCTGCTGTGGGTTTAGAGGGCGCGTTGCCCACTGTTGGATCTGGATCCATCGTCTACGGTTGCGGGAATGGTGCTATCGGCATAGTGAGCGAGGGTATTGAATCTTTCGCGGCTCCGGCTGCCAGACTTGGCTACGAAAACGCACTAGCTGCTGAACTTGGTTATGGAAGCCAATTTGCTGGCGGTCTTGGCTATGGCGCCCCTCTGGCTGGTGGACTTGGGTACAGAGGACCTGTAGGTGTTGGCCCTGTTGTTGGACCTGGATGCGGCTGTGGAATATAAGCTAGTTATCATGTTAATATGTTTGTTTTATTGATAAATAAATGTTTTTTGAAACTTATTTAATGTGTCTTGTATTCTATTACTATTTAGGTACCACTTGGAAATAATACTTGGTAGGTGATCGTCATATCACGGGATCATGAAGGATTAATGGTTCATTGTTAGTAGTTCTGCCAAGTAAAGATGGTGAAAAAGGGATATATTTTCCTTTCAAACACCATAGCGTCTAAGTCCTCTATTATGAAATGAGATCAAAACTCAGATTAAATCTCCAGAATAGATAGTGTTAGTCAAATAAAGGCCTGTCTGTGTGGGAATAGGATTTCGTGGGATCTTAGCTTTGTGCTTTCGGGCTTAAAAATATTCCTGTCCGCTGCCGCGGTACTTCCGTGTAGGAAGGGTGTCAAGAGGATCAGAAAACCACGAGCTTGAATGGATGACCTAAGAATAACCAATAACAGTATATGCGAAGTTCTATTCCGCCACTGATTTTTCATGTTTTATTTAAATAATATACTGGGTGAATTTTTTTTTCTAGCCAGTGAGGGCAACTTCTGAACTACAGGTCTTAGAGAAAAACGCTGCAGGGAACCCCGAGCTAAATTTTGAAGAAAATAAAAATGCCATTAAAAAAAAAAAAAAAAAAAGGTGTTTTTAATTTTTTTCAAATTTTTATTTTTATTTTTCTGCTTCTACTTCACAATACGAACAAAATTATGTATGACAATCTTGGTCTGAAGTTGCTAGAAGTTATCAAAATTGACCTCAATTTTTTTGTCAGAATGCTAAGAGCCAATTCTTTATGGCTAAACATTGTGAGGTCCCTGCGAGATCTGCTACACCTCGTCAAACTTTACGCAGCATAAAACCATGATCAAGGAAAATATAATATAACTAGCTTTATAGCCCGCGACTTCGTCTGCGTAGATTATTTCTTTTTTCTAGATATTAATCATTGTAACAATATAGAGCTTTGTTCATGGCTATTGTCCGCCACTACGTGTGATATTGACAAAAGTTCGGGTAGATCATATGCGAGGATGCGACATAAAACTGAAACAGTCCTGCCGCAAATCAACGCAAATTGCAGAGTTTTTCCCTGTGACTACAAACCTTAATTAGGAACTGTTATCTTTTAAATTCAAACGGAAGGTGATTTGGGATCATTGGTATATGCGGCAAGAAGACTGTTTCTCCTCTGGCAGGACCAGTAAATATTTTGGCCTCAATAACATTGCGGCGGAGAGCTGTTACTTGTAGTCTAGTTCCACAGCACAATTTTGGAGGCCTTATCTCTCTTTCCCTCATGTCTGAGGATCGTGGTCAACATCGGGTTTGCTTCTAGAGCGAATGGTCTGCATCCACTGGTTTCTGTCTTCTGGTTTCTGTAAAACTTGGAGGACGATGAGTCTTTTACTTGATCGGACCATCTTGTTGGTAAACGACCATTTAGTCGATTTCCTCCCGTGTTCCCAACTATGATCAGATTTCCAAACTTTCATCGCCTTTGCGCACCATGTGGCCGAAATACGAAAAAATACGTTGGTGGCATATGGTGGACAATCGTGTTTTAATTTTGAGCTGCGATAGGATTGATGCATTGTTGCATTTAGCGGTCCAAGGTATTTCCAACATCCGTCTCCAGCACCACATCTCGAATGCATCAATCCTTTTTCTTTCTCGGGCCAGTATAGTCCACGCTTCCACTCCATACATGAAAATGAGGAATACCAATGCTCGTATTAACCGGATCTTTGTTTTAATACCGATTCCTCTCTTTTTCCTGATGTTGTTTAGGTGAGTCATTTCAATACGCCAATACCATAAGCCGAAATAATAAATTTTGAAATGTTCACTCCGAAAATAAAGAACTTCATATACTAAATTTAATCCCCCTTTTCACTCCTTAAGGGTTCAAATTCCAACAACACCGATATTCGTTGCGTTAGTTTATAACCATAAGCTTAAATAATAAATTTAGTGTACTTCCATACACAAATTCATCCCCCTTTTTACCCTTTCGGGATCGAAATTATCAAAAACGTTGAGGCACATATAAATTAATTTTCAATTGTCAACCTAAACACAAAATTTGAAGGTCCTAACTTCGAAACTGATGGACTTTCATATAAACTTGCATCCCCTATTTTACCCCTTTAAGGATGGAATATCCAAAAATCCTTAGTGGTTGCCTACACTATGTAATAATATATTAAGTGACGTTTACTTTGAAACTGAATGACTTACATACATCCCATACCTTTTCACCCTGTCGGGGGTAGAATTGTCAAAAAAGCTGAAACATGTATACATTAATTTTCAATCGTCAGCCTAAACACAAAATTTGAAGATCCTAACTTCAAAACTGACGGACTTGCATACAAACTTTCATCCCTTATTTTACCCTGTTAGGGGTGGAGTTTCCAAAAATCCTTCCTTAGTGGATGCCTACACCGTATAATAATACATTTAGTGAAGTTTACTTTGAAATTGAAGGACTTGCATACACAACTTCATCCCCCTTTTCCTCCCTTCGGTGGTGGAATTATTACAAACGCTGAGATAACTATATATTAATTTTCAATCGTCAGCCTAAACACAAAATTTGAAGACCCTAACTTCAAAACTGACGGACTTGCATACAAACTTTCATCCCTTATTTTACCCTCTTAGGGGTGAATTTCCAAAAATCCTTCCTTAGTGGATGCCTACACTGTATAAGGTATCTTTGTGTAAAATTTCAAATCTCTAGGTCCAGCGGTTTGGGCTGTGGGCTGATATATCAACAATCAGTTTATCATTTTATATATTAAGATATTTTGGATAACTTCTACATAATCACGTCTTACATAATTTTGTTCATATTGTGACGAAGGAGCAGAATATCGAAAAAAAATTTTTTTTTTTAAAAATTCATTATCTTCGAAAATACGAATTTTTTAATATAAATTTTAATGGCATTTTAATTTTCTTCAAAATTCAGCTCGGGGTTCCTTTCAGCGTTTTTCTCTAAGACCTGTAGTTCAGAAGTTGCCCACACTGGCTAGAAATAAAAATTGGCCCTGTATATTCTGATCCAATATTCTCAACTCATAGTTAACGGTAGGGTAATAGAAAACAATTATTGAATTATAGTGTGTTATAGTATAGAGCAGTAGAGTACCTTAAAAGATAAAAATAAAGATAAAATATTTATTTGCGAAAATTTTTCAATCCAGTTATGGTGCTCCATTTTTGTTTAAAAGAACTCAATAAGGATTTCTGACATACATAGTTTTATCAGAATCGTTGACACTGTTTAGCATAGAAAATGTTGATGCAGCTGAAGGTTGTGGTGACACACACCCCATAAGGGAACAGGAGGGCCAACCACCATTTCTTGTAACCATGGACATATAAAAAAATCAGTTTTGTGGACTTTGAAAGGTTGATTTAATTTTAGGATATTTAATTTTATATTTTTTATATGCCTTTTATGGCGAAACATAGCGCACAATTTATTTATTTAAGATCCAATTATGTTTACCTATGTTTTACAAATAAATGATTCTGATTCTGATTCTGAGTAAGTAGTGTCGCCTTATACGAAGTGAAGTACCCCAAGTAAGCCAGGCCGTCTCGTAAATACAAGCCTCACACACACTTGAGACGTCGTCAGTGACGATAAGGCTCAGTATCACTTGTGCCTGCTTGGGCCAATATTGATTTAACTCACACATATGTAGGAAAAGTGCGATGTGTGTAATTTTTATAAGTCCATACTTAAAACAATCATATTTTAGCTAAATGACTTCCGTCATGTTGACATCCGACTTCAATAAAGGATGGATGATAATTAAGATTATAGTATAGGTGACTGGTAATTAGTAAACGATACTTAGACACATGATTGTACTCATGATAACAAACAACTTTCCCAAAGAAACTTTTTCGTATATACTTAGCACATGAGCCCATAATATTTAGTACCTAACAAGAATAAGAATACACCATCAGCTTTTATTTCATTTAGTTATTTATCCCTGTTTGTTTCTTTGGGAAAGTTGTTTGGTAACATGACTACAATCATGTGTCTAAGTATCGTTTACTAATTACTAGTCATCCTATATATAAGCGTCTATTCATACGTACGGCTACCACACAACAGCCCACGTCGCGACAAAATGAAGTCAAGCTATGGTTACGTGTGAATAGGGTCACTGCGGCTTTTTGCAGTTGCGTTGTGGTTGCTACGACTGATTCAACTATTAATTTTTTTGATTGTGATGTGGTTGCGGTTGTAGTGTGGTTGTGGTTCGTGTGAGGAGCCTAACATCGTTTTGCCTCTCATATCTACTTGAACACACTGCTAGGGGGTTAAGCTACAGAAATAACCAACACAAGACAGTCAACATGGGAAGTCAAAAAAGTTTAATGCAATTAATTTGATTTATTTTCCATTAAAGGAATCTCAATGATTAAATTAACAATGCCACAGCCGGATGCACCACTAATAGAAGCAATTGGAGCTCCAAAATCACGTGTGTTACTGAAAGTTGGAACAGTAAGGCCTCCGATGCCACATAAGGCTATGCTGGGGTCATATGTGGGACCGTCACTTACAGCTACTGGCATATCACTTTCTATAACTACAGTGCCCATGAACGGAGTTTCTCTTTCCATGTACGATGTCTGGCTGATAGCGATCTGAAACAGTATTTATGAACAAGTATATTATCGGTGGATATACACTTACCTATATGAGAATATCTTTTTCAACACACTCGCTCGTAGAGATAATTATTGCACCGTTTTTAGTACCTTAATGCAGCATTACGCATTAGTGCTTTTTACTTTACATTACCGCACAGTTTTATGATAGATATAATCCCGATTATGATAAGTTTGTACCTCACTTTGACCAAGCATTCTTAATTTAAACGGGTAAAATAGATTGACAGCTCACCGCTGTCAAAAAAAAATACTTGCGCGCCATATTTGTTAACGTTCTCATTGTGTGGTTGATAATTATCAAAAAATCTATTTAAAAAATACAAGTCTGTTTTTTTCCTCGCAAGTGTGTTGAAAAACGTCGTATGACACGCGTGTGCATTGATTATTACAACTCTCGGCTCACTACCGCCCTGAGTGTTTATAACTAACTTTGCACACATATATCATAATGTACTATTTGGTTATACCTGGATTATGAGGGCCTGGGTGCAAAGGATGAGGATAGCTTTGGCAGACATTGTTGTTTGTTTTCTGGTTGACAGAACGAGAATGATATTAAAAGCGAGTTCTTTTCTTTTTATACGTTTATATCAGTTAATTATATGAATTTTTATCGTTTCGTAAATGCTTGAATCGTACACACATTTACACAACAATTTATTAACAAAAATATGTCACGTTTCTAATTTAACTTTATTAATACAAGGCAAGGCTCCCAGCAACCTGGCAGCATTTCCTATTTGGTTGACAAAGCTAAAGATTGGCGAAAAAAGCCCTTCAGCTGCGTCAAACAAGTCAAATTACAATATTTTGACGGGCCAGTTGGCGCAGTTGGTTAAGGTTCACCTTACGCGCCGCAGGTCGTGGGTTCGAGTCCTGAGTCTGGGTTTAATTATGTTTATTAAGTATGTATTTACCAACAAAAAGTAGTCTATGTATTATATCAGTTATCTGGATTCCATAGTACAAGCTCTACTTATTTTGGGATCAGATGACCGTGTGTGAGGAATGTCCCAGGATATTTATTTATTTATTTGTGAAACAAAAACAAAATAATAAAAATTAAAAACATTTATTTATGATTAAAACGACAACAAGATCTAACAAGATAACTATTAAAAGCCACAGCCGCATACAGGACCAACTACAGGGCCAACTCCTGCAATTCCTCTATAGCCAACTCCGCTAGCCAATTCACCAGCCATTGGGGCACCATAGCCAAACCCACCAGCAAATTGGTTTCCATAGCCAAGCTCAGCGGCTAATGCGTTTTCATAGCCAAGACTAGCAGCCGGAGCAGCCAAAGATTCAACACCCTCGCTCACAATTCCAATGGCACCGTTCCCGCAACCGTACATGATAGATCTAGACCCAGTAGTAGGCAACGCGCCTTCTAAAGCCACAGCGGCTAACACCGGCAGCTCACCAGTCACGGCCAACATGCCTTCGATTGCGTTTTCAGACGCTACGGTGATGCCCATATATAGGAGAGGAGCATGTGACAGGGAATCCACGGCCAATAGCAGTAGCGACATTTCCATATGCTAAGCCAGGACCGCAGCCAGCTGTAAAAGCGTCATAAGCCGCAGCATTGGCAGTCATAGGTCCGTAACCGAAATCAATGGCTGCCAGGCCGATGCCGTCGGCAATCATGCTACTGCCGACGATGCCAGCGTTGTATGGACCTCCAGGGCACTGGCTTGAGATGGTCTGGAAATAAAAACATAATAATAATTGTGAATTGAATGTTCGGAAGGTTAGGAAATTGAATTTTCGTTTTACTCAGCTTAAAAAAGAAAGCTGAAGCGCAAAGAACTAAGAATAACTTGGCAGCCATTTTAGAAGAATAAAAAAAATTGAATGAATTATTTCGGTTTATAACAAAGTTTTATACAAAATTATTTTTCATTGATTACTGCACCATCTTTATATAAAAACTATCAGCAAGAGAATTAGGTAAACTCCCACGTGATTACAAAGACTAATTATGATGTCACATCTAAGGTAAAGACAGGGCTGTTACGGTGAGGTGTTATCTATTACAGGCATGGTAAGTAGGCAACCCTTTCGATATCGAAATGCGTTGCAGTATTTATATGAAATATGGAGAAAGCATCAATGTTGGTAAATATTGTTCTAAAATGTGCAACTTACTTCTCTTTATGCAAGATGAGTCCTCTATACTATTTCTTCGTTGTTAAGATACTAAGATGTTGGTAAACAAACATATGGCCCGCTCGATTATGAGCGTTTCCAATCCTTCCGTTTTTAATGAGCTCTGGCGACCTTACTTTAATCTCAGCAACACTCTTTTCATAACAAGCTTAGATTAACTGCATAACATTTCCATTTTATCTTGTATGTTGTAGTATGCTTATTGGCGTTTTAAAATGTTTCGTAGCACGTAACGTATTCGTCATGAGCCTATATGTCCCACTGCTGAGCACAGGCCTCCTTTCACAAATGAGGGTGAAAGAGAATGGGCAATACTCCACCACGCATGCCCACTGCGGATCGGTTGTTCGGATCTGTTGGAATTTTTCAATCCGCCTAGGAGGCAGCCAACTAGTTTAACGACTATCACAATTATGTGATAACCGGGATCAACGGCTTTACGTGCCTTCCGAAGTACGGAAACGCTCGATTTGAAATACCACTAGGCGGTCACCCATCCAAGTACCGACCACGACGGTGGTAGCTTAACTTTGCCAATCGATTAAGAACGGCTAATCATGCTACGCCACGAGCGCTTCTCGTATACGTAACGTATAAAACAATTAAATAATCATCACATTTTTACAATGTTATATTACAAAATGTTGTTGTTAATCTAGTAATATCTAGTCTAGTGAATTGCGTTGCAGATAACAAAATTATTGTATGTATAAAATGCTGAGGCATTCTCTGTTAAAATCACACTCCAAATATTTCTCCTGCAGTTAAGTACAGGCAACAAAAGTTTATCAGAATGACAGCCAAAGCCATCTTCTTCTTTTGCGCTCAGGCACTATTAATTCAGGTATTACTCTCAATTTTTCATTCGAAAGTATGCATTTCTGTTACAGAGATGTCTACAATAATATTCCAGACATAACTAACAATTTGAATTATTTTCAGTCTGGATTCAGCCAATGTTTCGGCCGCAACGCTGCCATTGCACCTGCAGTTGCCCCCTGTGGCTTAGCCGGTGCTGGCTTGGCTTACGGCGGTCAGGCAGCTGCAGAATACGGCTTGGCGGGTAACACCTTAGCTTACGATGCTGCCTATAATACCGGTTTTGCTCCTAACTATGTCACCGGTCCTGCCTTCGACTTCGCTCCTACTTATGGAGTCGCACCTGCTAGTGGCGGTGCTCTGCCTATCTCCAGCCCTTCCCCGATCGCTCCTTCTGGATTGTATGTACGCTCTGATAATGTGATCGAAGGTATCCTGGCCGTGACTGGTAGCATGCCGTTTGTGAGCGCTGTGGCTATAGAGGGTGTCTTGCCCACTGCTGGGTCTGGAGCTATTTCATATGGTTGCGGCAATGGTGCTATCGGCATCGTGAGTGAGAACGGATACGGTGCTGCTGTGGCTGACGAAATTGCCTATGGCAACGGTCTAGCCTACGGCAATGGAATGACCTACGGCAGCGATCTGGTCTTCGACAACAGTGTCGTCTACGACAACAGTCTCGGCTACGGGAATGGTCTCGCCTACGACAACGGTCTACCCTACAACAACGGTTTGGCCTATAGCAACAACCTCGCCTACGAGGGTGTTGTAGGACCAAGTTATGCTGGCTGCGGCTGTAGTACTATTTATTGAAATTTTTAGGGTATATTACATAAATATTAATAAATAAACATAATTTGAATAATCAACTGCGTTGTTTATATCTCAAACTTATTATTTTTACAATGATTTCATTAGTCACCTATTTTATAATGACTGAATAAATCATTTGCTATTGGTTACATAAATATGACACGAATGCAAAACAAAACCCGGTATAATTCGTTTTTGTTAAAAGAATAATTTTTAATGCAAGTTTTTTTTTGGTGACTGTACTTTCATTGTCTTTCAATGTACTATACCAAATAATCCAGTCAATCCGACCACTGGAATTGCGTGAAATTCGACTTGCAAGATTCCACCCGAACAAACATCTAAATCAAAATATTAATCATTTTGTAAAAACTAAAAGTTACGCACTCTATCAATACTAGGAATAAGTATTAAATGTTGACCTCTGCTTATAGAAGCAGAGGTCAAAAGTTTAATTATCGTAAAATCACCAAAAAGTAAAAAGTAAGGTTCGTTTTTACGATAATTTTCACGCTTCTATAATATTAGATGCAGCATTAACCATTACAATTGCATCAAAGTGACAAGACGTAATTTTGTTCAATTCGATTGGTAATAATTGACAACTGTTTTTCGGAGCATAACCTTAGCAAAAATATTTATTAGATAAATTTGTAACAAACGATCGGAATGATCCTTAACCAAGTAGGTCAGAGTAAGGGGATTCTTCGTTTCCAAAATGACTAATTTAGTCAGTAATAGTAGGAAGACACGCCGCAGCCACATCCACAGCTGCCGGCAATAGAGACAGCGCCAGCGGCGGGCACGTCACCGCCGAAACTGACAGCGCCGATTATCGGCACCTGACCAGAGACGACAGTGGTACCACCGACTCCCATCTCACCGAAGACCGCCACGTTACCTTCACCAGCACCGCCGTAAGCAGGAGCAGTGAAAGCGGGAGAAGCAAATCCAGGAGCTATACTTCTTCCGTAACCAAAACCAGCACCAGCGGTAGGAATACCACCAAAAGTGACGTCAGCGACACCGAGAACCGCTCCGTATCCATAACCTCTGACATCGCCGAGGCACTGGCTGAATACATTCTGAACCAAGTATGCTTGGACGCAGACCAACAGGATAGCGAAAGTAGACATGTTTGATTGTTTTCAACAAAACGCTGAACACAATAATATTTTGAAGACACATGTGAGCCATATATATTGTATAGTAAATGTGTCAATAAGAGTGATAATAAATTTCTGTGAAAATAAAAACGTGATTTTTAATACCATGTTACGATAAAAGCAAAATGCAAACAATTCGTGGATATAATTGCTAAACTTATGAAACAAAATAATTTGCTGATAGTATAAAAAGAAAACCACTCGATATGAAAGTCATACACGTTTCGCTTCAACTACATCAACAATGTCTGCCAAAGCTGTCCTCATCCTCTGCGCTCAGGCCCTCATGGTCCAGGTATAATATCAAAAATATTATTTTTTCATCCACCGATAAGTCATAGTTTTATAGTCATATCATGTAGTTTTAAGAGTAGTAGAGCATAGCGTTATTTAGCTCCAAAGAGCCGATCGACTTGACCTTAAAAAATACCGCAGCCAAGTAACTGAGTGTTGTGTTCATGCGTGTGAGTAAGGCCACCAGACCTCTTCGAGGAAGGGAGAAGGGACTGTAACTCGTGAGTGATGTACATTTATTTTTCAGACCGTATTCAGCCAATACCTCGCAGGTGGCTACGCCGATAGAATAACTGCCCCCTGTAACTTCGGTGGCGTGGGAGTGGCTAATGATATTTTCGCATACAACGATCTGGCTGGTACAGGCTTCGGCTTGGTAGGAAACGCATTGGCTTACGAAGGTGCCTACGGTATCGCCAACGCTCCAGGAATCGCTCCTGCCAGTGGCGGCGCTCTGCCCATATCCAGTGCCTCTCCCATCGCTCCCACCGGTATCTCGGTAGCTTCTGAGAACGCCATCGAAGGTATACTCGCCGTGACTGGAGATATGCCGTTCGTGAGCGCTGTAGCTTTGGAAGGTGCCCTACCCACCGCTGGGGCTGGAACTGTCGCCTACAGTTGCGGTAATGGCAACATCGGTATCGTAAGCGAGGGTGTCGCAGCTGGAGTAACTCTGGCTAATGAACTTGCCTATGGCTCCGGTTTGGCTGCCTCTCGTGGCTTCGGAGGCTTTGCTGCTCCTGCTTTTGGTGCTGCACGTGGTTTTGGAGAAAAGGTATTATTTTTATAATTTCTCATAATAAGTCGAAAACTGGGACTTTTTGGCGGGAACTTGCAGAGTGACGTTGCTTTTTCATTTTTATTGTCATAAATTCGTGTATTATGAGTTTTATTGCATATAATCGGTGGTATTTTATCCAATAAAGATCAATACATGTGCAGTGAAGTGAAATGAAATGAATTATGTGTATCGTGGCTTTTCAAGTTGTCTCAAGAAGTCTGTGAAAAGTGTTAGTACAATGACCACCATTGTACTAAAACATGACTATTATGGACGGTGACTGACTGAGGACTATGTGAAAGTGATTCATTGTGACTAGAATTTATAATATTACTTTGATTTTGTCTTTACAATTCAGTTCAACATATTGATTTCAGACCCAGGGTGTATCAAAGAAAAGAGAAAAACATTTTAGTCTTTGTTTTTATGATAGTACACATTGCATTAAGAAAACTATTTACATTCTAATAAATAACGTGTAACAAATGCTACAAAATATTGATATGCACATAATGCTGTTGTTACTACCGCGGACACATGTAAACATCAGGGTAGGTTTCTGCGTAATGATGGATTAAATAGAATCCATCGGTATGAGCATCATAATCTGATCTTAACGCCCCATTTCGCCGTAGTTCATTATTATAGCATGCCGCTGTGACAGCCGGACGGAGAACTATAAAAAGAAGAAGAAAAAAAAAACAATTTAAATAACTTTCTCGTTCCGTCAAACAGAAATTACGATGTCTGCCAAAGCTGTCTTCGTCCTCTGCATATGAACTCCATTTAGGTATTTTTATACTTGGCTTATCGTTGTTCACAAATTCCATTGACGGGCCAGTTGGTGCGGTTGGTTAAGATTCCACCAATCGCGCCGCAAGTCGTGGGTTAGATTCCCACACAGGACATACGTGTGCATGAGCATGTCTGTATGTCCTGAGACTGGGTGTTATGTGTATTAAATATGCATTTACAAACAAAAAGTAGTCTATGAGTTATCTGGTTTCCATAGTACAAGCTCTTCTTAGTTTGGAATCAGAGTGTGCGAGGAGTTTCCCAGGATATGTATTTATTTATTTTATTTATATTCATTACGTTAAGAGATGATGTGGGAAACATAGAATGCCTAGAATTTACGCTGGCATAACGTAAAGAGTAACTTTAAGAGCCTTTTCGTGGCATGAAGATGTCTCGAAAACGTCGATAATACAGTGGAGCAGAAACCAGTAAATATTTTTCTGTTTTTAGACTGCATTCAGCCAGTACCTCGGTCGAGGCTGTGCTGAGAGAATCGTTACCCCCTGTGGCTTAGCTGGCGCTGGTTTGGCTAACGCATACAATGGTGTGGCAGGCGCAAGTCTCGGCCTGGCAGGCAACGCATTGGCTTACGGCGGTGCTTACGATGGTGCTTACGATGGTGCCTACGGTATAGCTGGTATTGCCAACGCTCCAGGAATTGCTCCCACCAGTGGCGGTGCTATGCCCATCTCCAGTGCCTCCCCCATTGCTCCAACCGGTATCTCTTTAGCGTCTGAGAACGGTATCGAAGGTATCCTCGCCGTGACTGGAGATCTACCGTTCGTGAGCGCTGTAGCGTGGGAGGGTGCCCTGCCCACCGCTGGAGCTGGAACTGTTACATACAGTGGCGGTAATGGTAACATCGGCATCGTGAGTGACAACGGATACGGCATTGATGTGGCCGGTGGCCTTGCCTACGGTAACGGTATGGCCTACGGCAACTGTTTCGCTTCTGGCGCAGCTGTAGCTGACCGAATCGCCTATGGCCCCAGTGTAGCTGCCTCTCGTGGGTTCGGAGGTATTGCTGTCCCTGCCTTCGGTGGATGCGGCTTTGGCTCTGCCTACTAATAATTATGTGTCAAAAAAATAATAAAAGATATAAACAATTGTATATACCCTTTGTTTGATTCCTGTTATGGTTAATGTCGGATGATTATTACAATACTTTCCCTCAATTAAATTACATTCGAGAACAGTTACTCCAAAACTGGATCTCGTAACATTAATTTAAGGGTGTAACAATGGTCAAATCTCAAAAATACGCTGGACAAAAAGCATTTTGTTGAAGAATCCATCCATCCATTTGTCCTGAAAAAAATATATGTTGTACATTGGTTCATCGCGCACAAGTTGTATTGATTAAAATTTGTGTAAAAATCTTCAAATTTTGTAAAAACATAAATCCTTACACGTATAATTTTAACCTAAATTGTAAATTGTTGACATAACGGCTCATCAGATATATGCGAAACTTATACCAAAAGAAAGCTAATGCATTTTATAACAATATGTATTGATTAATTTTCAAATTTTATAAATAATGTTAAAATAATAATAAAAAAACATAATCGCGAAGCATAAATCACTCGCTCCCCACCAAATCCCACCCGCGGACGCCTGCAGCCGTGGCTCGTCAGTGCCTTGATGGCTGCTGTCACGAAAGGACCTCGCACGGAAATTTTATACGACAAATAAACTAAATATTTAAATTTATGAATGATTTTTAAATCAATTTCTTCTGATAATAACTTAGATACAATTTTGAGCATATTTTTTAGCTTGTAAATATATTTAAAGTAGTCATAAGTAAAAATAATATTTTCAAGGACATCAATAGTCGTCATAGACTAATCAGAAATGTGTTAGGTAGGTACTAATAGTTATTAAGAATTTAGAGCAAGATCCCGGTTTCCTTTATTATTTTTATAATAAGATTTTATTTATCTTGCAATGATGTACGTCTTTTCGTTTCAAAATTTTCAATTTATTTTCAACCACTTGCTGACATCCGTCCGAGTGAAATGAAAGGTTTACTTTTGTAGGTTCGGTAATAACGCAATGTTATGGTACCATCGAGGTAGTCTGATAATGGATACGGAAGATGGCCAACGGAACTCCTAAAATACATATATGATAAACCCATCGTGTTTGGGTTCCTTTGATTTGTCTTGACAAATCTATAACCTTGTCTTGCATCCAGAGAATGATGATGAAATCGGAAGTTGGTTATAGGCATATACGGGGTAGATACGACAATAAATGAAACCACGTAAAGTACTCATCAATACGATTAACTTTTAATATGAGACCAAATACGAAATCACAAAAAAAAAATCAAAACTTTTCATACAAAAGTTACATGTCTCTTCGGCAACAATTTATGAAAAGCTTGTAGTCTCATTTATTGTCGTATTGTCCACCTCGTATATGCCTATAACCACCTTCTGATTTCATCATCATACTCTGGACATACCCGTATAACTCCTAAGCTATACATGATAAATTCAATTCAAATTCAAAAATGTTTATGCAATATAGGCCCTAATAAGGCACTTACGAACGTTACAATTGATTCTACTACTATACTAGGAGGTGACGACAAAAATGGTAACGACAACGTAAATAGGTGAACTCGGGTTCATCGGATAGAGGATACCCCTCTGATGCCAAATAAGTCGGTCTGCCTGCGCCAAGTGGTTGCGTTATCTAGATATGGCACCTAAAAAACTGTTTATCGTGACCAAAAAAAAATATAAGATAAAGGCTGAGCTCGACGTAGAAAGTAAGTAGTAGTTTACTGATGTTAATTTTTAAAAATCTGACCAAATTTTCGGTTGCGTTATCTAGATATGACGGCTGAAAAACTGTTTATCGTGACCGAAAAAAATGATAATGTAAATGGCTGAGCTCGACGAATCATGGAAGTATTATAATAGTGCACATTAGCTTAGTAATAAAAAAACTTACCAAAATGTTGGTTGCATTTCGTAGTTCTAAGCGATCTACGTAACAGTTATCACTATGGATAATTTGAGTGTTTTATGGTTTCCCAGAATTTGCATTGTCAAAAATATCAAAATTATATCAGTGAGGGAGGGGGGCGCCCTCCCTTTATACTTCCAGCCGCCACGCCTGCTCTGAGCGGTTATATTAATCTTTTTTCATAGTTTGAGTATTTTATGAAGTAAATGCTTAGTTTTCTGGTAGGCACGAGCCTATAGTGATGTTGTTGGCGGAAAAAAGCCAAGATCAAGATCAAGATCAAATCAAGATCAAATCATCATTTATTGCAATCATGTGTAGGTACAGAGGATGTTCAAAAATAATATTGAGTGGTCACACGAGCCATCATATATAGGCATGCAATTACTAGGCAAGAATTATTTTATTTATTTTATAGGCAAATTTATTTTATAGGCCAGAATTATTTCCCATCTACCGTACGCAAAAAATAACTGCTGTTTGGAATTTTGAAATCATATATTAGTTATTTAAGACATAAAAGTTAGTTGCAAAAGTCGTTAAGCTAGTAGGATGCCTCCTAGGCGGCTTAAAAAATTACAACAGTAGGTTGACCACTAGCCTCCCTCCACCAATTCGCAGTGGGCATGCGTACGGTTGGGTTTGTTCCCGGGAATAAACCCAACTTCGAGTAAATTTCCAATTTGGTGGGAAAAAACCCGGGAATTTTCCCATTGGCTGGGAAAATACTCAAATGGTCACAGTTACTAGATTTTGCGTATATAGCGAGAGACACCTTAACAAAATCGTTTGAATAACATTTAACAAGATTTCTATTAGGGTCATACCACGGTCATACACATATATCATACTATAAAAAATCTTTTTTTTTTGTGATGAAGGAGTGCATTGTTTTTTAAAAAGTGACGTTTTGGGGTTGTGGTGGACAGGCGGCGGTCCCACACAATTACCACGCCGTGGTAGTACATACTCGTCCGACTCGAAGTCCGGAAGTGTGATACTCGGTCCAGTCCGCGCAAGGTCCGCGTGGGTCCGCGTGTAGGTACTGTAGGTACATACAACAGCGAGTATGATTAAAATAACAATCAAAAGCAGCTAAAAATATTTTTTTAGGTACAAAAAGCCACTTGAGTATTTTCCCGCCGTTCGGGAATTTACCCGTATTTTTCCATTCTTTCCCGTATTTTCCCGTATTTTTCTTTCCTTCCCATATTTTTTTCTTTCCCTGCCCATCCCTAGGCATGCGTGGTCGAGTATTGCTCCTTTCAACCACATTAGTGAAAGGAGGCCTGTGCCAGTGGGATATAATAGGCTGATGATGATGATGATGTTGATTTTTTTAAAGAGTTCGCATTAAACAAAACAACTTTTAACCTATTTTCACAAATCTGGCACATTAAGTCTGACATATTTAAAATAAAACACTTTTATCAACTCAAGAGTAAATAATACGTGAACAGCGCGAGAAAGCGTTGCCTGAACTTGCCTGTAAGGTACAGGTAACTAGTGCAAAATATCTTTCACAACAATCTTATCTATGTTTCCCTGTTGACTCGTGAATGCCGCTTAGTGTGCAAGGATATAAAGGAAGGGGGGTGGCACTAATATCGTTTTAGTATTTTTGACAATGTAAATTCCACCGCAAAACCGTGAAACACTAAAATTATCCATATTGATAATTTTTACGTAGATCGCTTATAACTACGAAATGCAATCAAAATTTTGACAGTTTTTTTTTATGACTAAGCTAGTATGCCATAATACTGCCATGATTCATTGAGCTCAGTTATTAACCGTATCATTTTTTTTCGGTCACGATAAACAGTTTTTCAGCCGCCATATCTAGATAACGCAACCGAAAATTTGGTCAGTTTTTTTTTAAATTAACATCAGTATAACTCAGTGCTGCAAACCCCAACATGCAAAAAAGAAGGATATTTATGCCAAAAATCCAGGAGACAGGGTCAAAAAGAAGGAGAAATAAAAAAAATACCCTTTTTGCTGTATTTAGAATAATAGAATTTTTATATTATTACATAGTTTTAATTTTAACAAGCAAATCCTTTTCATTAGGACTTATTTTTGCCAGTTTCGAGTTATCGAGGCTCTGTCAGTAATAAAATTGTCGGTTTCGGTATACAAATGTTTCAGTAAAAAGGTGGTAATCGTACTAAAACTTTTCACGGATTTTTTAAACAACTTAAAAAATCACGATACACGTAATTCATTTCACTTCAACTTCACATGCATTGATCTTTATTGGGTAAAACACCACCGATAAATATGCAATATAACTCAAAATACACGAACTCTTGAAAATAAAACGAAAAGGCAACGTCACTTTGTAAGTTAATCACAGTTTTACACAGAGATGCAGATTATACAGAGCATTGACTGGTTTATTTTATGTCAATATCAGGTGTTATTTTTATAAAAATATAAAATGTCGTACACTTAACTCACATCGTGAAAATCCAGGAGATTTTCATTGAATTGAAAAATAAATAAGGAGATAAGGAGACATGTCCAAAAATCATGGAATCTCCTGGAAAAGAAGGAGAGTTTGCAGCACTGGTATAACTACTACTTACTTTCTACGTCGAGCTCAGCCATTTACCTTATCTTTTTTTTTTTGGTCACGATAAACAGTTTTTTAGGCGCCATATCTAGATAACGCAACCACTTGGCGCAGGCAGACCGACTTATTTGGCATCAGAGAGGTATCCTCTATCCGATGAACCCCAGTTCACCCATTTACCTTATCGTTACCATTTCTGTCGTGCCCTCCTAGTCTATACCGGTTCGTAACTATACTTAAACTGAGAAGCCTCCCGGCAAGAAACTCAGCAAGCATATTCTTTTTTAACCGACTTCAAAAAAGGAGGAGGTTCTCAATTCGAATGTATATTTTTTTTTTATGTTTGTTACCTCATAACTCCGTCATTTATTAACCGATTTGGAAAATTCTTTTTTTATTTGAAAGGGATTTTATTTCCCGTTTGGTCCCTTTGAAGTCGGTTTAAGTTTTTTGTAAAACAGTCTAATTATTTTGTTATCTTATACATTACAACATTACATTTACAATATTAAATACATTACATTTTACAATATTAAATAATTGAATTAAAATATCCTGTAAATCGAACACGTCATTTAAATGTGTTCTTGTCTTCTACAAAATCGGAAACTGTATAGTACCCCTTCTTACATATTTTTTTGTTTTATTCACTTTTTGATTCTATACTCAGATAGTTATTGAATTGATTTGGGTACTTTGTTATAGAAGCGTATACAATGCCCCTTAAAAGAATCCTTAACTTTGCTGAGCCGTGTTACAGGTACAACAAGTTTGTCCTTATTTCTAGTGTTTAAACTAGAGATGGATCGAATACCTGTTTGGCCGGATACCGGATATTCGGCCAACCTAGTAGCCGGATCCAGCGGAACATTACAGTTCTTTGCGAGTCTCGCGGAGTCGAGATCTTCCTGGTAGCGCTAGTGGCACTTCAGACTAAACCAGGCAATGGTCGGACGATCCAAGGGGAGCACCGACGGAGATCTGGTAATCATCTGGGTGTGTAGTCAGCAGAAGGTTCAGCAGAGAAGGCTCGTGGTTTTCGGTATCAGGAATGCAGGTTGTATCCTGCACCAGTTGCGAGAAACCATAGGCCAAAGCGAAGTCATAAATGGTTTCCCAGCGTGATCGGTCCGCGAAGACCCCAACCATTCGCTACGGTGCCGCCGCGATGAGACCTGTAGAGGCACGCGTATATACGGGTAGACACACCGTAGTCTACGCGCACCCAGAGAGTAGACAGGCTCTTGTCTTCCAGGTTATTTAGACGTCGACAACAGATGCCCTCCTGGAAGAACATGCACACCCCAGCCTTTGGAACGAACAAATGTTCGAGATTGTAACCGGGATAGTGAAAATACGATGTATCGCTCGGGCAGGTTATCTGTGTCTCCGTCAGAAAGAAACAAGACCGGCTTCGCCATCTCAAGATGGTGATGGATGGTGTTGATATTACTATGGAGTGATAAGATATTACAAAAGTCCACTCTTAATGTGGAAATCGTAAAAAAAATAGTTTATTGGAAGTGTGCGGTTTATATGATCGCGGAGGCAAAACACAATGGTTGCGGGTCGACCTGAATGCGGCGGCAAGTTGTGGAATTGACATGGGGGACGGAAGGGCCCCCGGTCCCCCCCGGGAGTGGCTATCTGGTTCCACTCTGGTCTCCTCCCCTGGCAGGACAGACACTCGTCGGGATTATGCACCTGTTGGCGGGACAGCCTCCTCGGCCAGAAGTTATTGGTAATGCCCAGGTTCGGGTCCCCTATTAACCGGCGGGCGGCCAGCGGACAGCCGTTTCACCGGGTCTTCCTGGCCCCCATGTCAACCCAATACGCGACACACATCAGATATTGCCCGAATCGCATCGCTGGATCTCACCATCATACATGCTGCACACTTCGGATGTATGGGGACCGGCTCTCGTGAACCCTGCCGAAACACAGCGAACTGCTTCACGACAGATTCACTCACGAAGATGGTCGCTAGCCAGTCGGACAAAGGTATATCCTACCACCAAGCCGGAATTATGTGGGGCCGCCGCCTGTCCACCACAACCCGAAACGGGGTTCAGTATGAGCCAGAGCCTCGTTTGTTTATCAGAAGGGTGCACCACGAGCAAGTGAGGTTGACAAGGATCCAATAGATGTTGTTTGGACCCTTACACCCCTAAAGTATCCGGAAGAATTTCCGGTATCCGACTAATCAAGTATCCGTTTCATCTCTAATAAATATCAACCAATTGGAGTCGTGGCAAGCCAACCACTCCAACAAAATTAAGTCCATAGTTATCACGATCTTCAGTACCAAATTAAGTACCGAATACGAAATAGAGAAGAGTTGGTTTTAATAACGTATGCTTTACTGCTGTGTTTCATCTGAGGAAATAGTCTAATATCAGAATATTACAGATGTAGTATTCTAATATTCGTTTTTTTTTATTATTCGAATATTCGATTTCAAGCCCTATTGTGATCTCAGGGCCTCTCAAATATCAATTTTTAATCGTAGCAGTAAGTAATAGTGGTCAAAGAGCGAAAGGGCCGCACTTTTTTTAAATTGTGAGAAAAGTTTTTTTTTTCAGTTCTACTAAATATTTGTGTCTGTCACATACCATTAAAATTTAAAAATTGACAGTACGTTATTAATTCGTAATATATTTTTCAACACACTCGCTCGTAAAGTGACATTTATTTCAAAATACCAAGATTTATTTACCTGGTCATTATCAGACCCTTGAGATTCATCATATTACATAATGTAATATTGCACAACTATTGAAAACTATAAAATCTTAGCTATTTCTGTTACTGAGATCCAATATGTTACCTGGTCATCAGACCCAGAATTTTACTCGCCTGCTATTATGGACGAAAATTGTATATTGCTAGGTCTTCAGGTGTTGGAAACATAATAATATTATTGTGCATGGCAACACTGGCCTCTTCGTTCTCCAACCATTAAACCGATAAAACGTGCTCCTGCCTTTTAATTACACTGTTGCACCGACGGACCCTTAACATGGTCCTTAAAGTCTAGGATTAAAAAAGTGCATCACGATTAGTGCAATTAGTCAAAAAAGTGCAACGAAAAGTACGGGTTTACAAAACTTGGTGACGCGTGTAAGTGCTGTACGTGTGACCTACGAGTGTACGCCGCCATTATTTTGCCCTAAGGCAACGACAGCGGTAACGCCACACGGACGGATTGGTGCTTACACCAATCGAGCAAGATCGTCGCATCCTCGAAGACTGCAACGCATCTCATCGCATATAGTCAATAATCTACTATATGACGATGCTATATTTGTGAATCGCCATTGTGAAATTTTCCTAAGAAAAAAGAAGAAATACTAGGGAGCGCCCTCGCGCCATCTAGCGACGTGCCTGCACAAGTTCTCTTCACTCAATAGTAACGTTCCAGTGACGATCGGTGCAATTGTTTTAGCATCATCGCTGGCCGTGATTAGAAGAGGACACCAGGCCAACTATCTCTTTCTTTTGCCGGAGAACTTTCATGCTACAACGTGATACACATACAAATTTGGAACACGACTCAATTTTATTTAATATTTTTTTATCGAAAATTGAATCCGCCATTTTACGAACGAACCTGTGTAAACAAACTTTTTCTTATCTCGGAGGCCACGATGCTTCTCAGAATGTGTTGATTACTTTCTGAGAGGATGCCAAGAGAACTAGTTTTAAGTACTTAATTTCAATCAGTGATTAATATAAGTGGTTTTTACGTTTTCTTAACTTACGTAACTTACATAGTGGGAACCTACCATGTCAAAGCCAACCATGGAATATGAGGAAGGCGAGAAATCATTGCCTCAAAAACGTGGATACATAAAAGGTACCATAACACGCATTTGTAATACAATTACCAAAGATTCTCTTAAAGATGCGACACAACAAATGTTACTTTTGAAGGAAGATAGGTTAAAATCTCTTTTCAGTCAATATAATGAGTTTAACATGATAATACAAGATAATGAAGATCCCACACTCACCGAGGATCTGTGTTTCAAAGGTTTAGAGTTAATTAAAATTCAACTTGACACTCATTTTAACGTATCTCAGAGTGATGGTAGCTGTATCAAAAAGAAATCCGCATCAAAAATACTTCCTGACATAAAAATTCCATTCTTTAATGGTAGTTATTCTGAATACAAGCCATTTATAGAACTATTCAATGCATTAGTTCACAATGACAAAACAATTACTGACATTCAAAGATTTATGTACTTAAGGACTTTTCTCAAAGGTGAGGCTTACGATTTAGTAAAAAATTTACCAGTACAGGGTACAAGTTATGCAGAAGGTTTAAAAATTATACAAGATAGGTATGACAATAAACAAAAAATTGTGTATGAACACATTTCATATCTATTAGACTTAAGTCCGATAACTAAGCCTAGTGTAACTTCACTTCGAAACTTTGTTTCTGAAGCAAAGCAGCATGTTGCTGCCCTTAAAAATCTGGAACAACCAGTAGAGAGCTGGGATAGTGTGCTTGTGTGCATTTTATCGAGAAAATTAGATAACAACACATATGCTTCATATTGTTTAGATCGCGATCCCACCAATTTACCTACTTTTTCAGAATTTATCAAGTATTTGGATGCACGAGCTTTAGCATTGGAGAACTCCGATACTAGCAGCAGTAAGCAAGCGTTGACAAAGTCTACAAATTTTGCAACATCCAAACTACAGTCATGCAGCTTCTGCGGTAAGTTGCATAAGCTTTATTCATGCTCAAAATTTATGCTGGCAAGTGTAAATGAACGTGTCAAATTTGCTGAAAGCAGGCAGCTTTGTAAAATATGTTTGAATAATCATAAGGGGAAATGCCGCTTTCACTTCAAATGTGCACGCTGTAAGCAACCACACAACACGCTTTTGCATGAAGAAAGCCATGCACAGTCTGGGTCAGACACACCGACCAAACCGGTGGTTATGTTGTCAGGGTTGAACAACAACAATCAAGTTTTGCTTCCTACTGCTAAAATAAAAATTATTGCGAAGAATGGCAAACCGATAATAATCAGAGCCCTTCTTGACTCAGGAAGTCAATCTTCTTTCATCACTAACAAGATTACTAAACTTATAGGTAAAAAGCTAACTGCTACTACTGTTGGTATAAGAGGCATCGCTAATGCTGAAAAGAATATTAAACATTCTTTGCAAACTAATATATTCTCATGTGTATATCCATACCAAGTCAGTGTCAATTTTCTTGTAACAGATAATATTGCAATGAAGTTACCACAGAACTGTCTAAACAAAGGTGATATAAATATACCTAAAAATATAAAACTTGCAGACGATGCTTTCAATGTGCCAAATGAAATAGATGCTTTGTTAGCTGCTGATATATTTTTTCAGGTGTTGCTGCCCCAACCTGAGGAACAGTTCACGAAGTTCAGTGATCCTGCGCAACCCCACCTTGTTCACACGCAATTCGGTTACATAATCGCAGGCAATGTACCTTCACCTCAGCTTCTCCAGGATACTGCTGTTTCCTTATTCTGCAATGAGTGCGAATCTGACATAAACAGTAGTCTATCAAAATTTTGGCAATCAGAGGCTGTACCAGAGGTGTACACTGAACATCACACATCTGAACAACAATACTGTGAACAGTATTTTAAAGAAACAGTAAAACTTAATAACAATAAGTTTGAAGTTTCAATGCCAATGAAACTTCCAATTTGTGATGTTAACAATAAATTAGGTAGTTCCTTACCATTAGCATTGCATAGATTTCTAAACTTAGAAAAACGATTTATTAAAGATAATTCTTTATTCAAGGAATATCAAAAATTTATTGATGAATATATTCAACTTGGTCATGCAAGTTATTTTGATATTACAGGCTACAACTTGTCTCGAGATGCAGTATACTTCATACCTCATCATCCTGTAATACGGGAGGATGCTGTGAGCACGCGCTTGCGTACAGTATTTGATGGATCCATGAAAACAGCAAATAAAATATCACTTAATGATATAATGATGAACGGTCCTGTAGTTCAAAATGAGTTGTTTGACATTCTAATATTGTTCAGATTGGACAAATATTTCTTTATCTGTGACATTAAACAAATGTTTAGGAATATATTAATTAATAAAGAGCAAAGGTCTTTACAAAACATCTTGTGGAGGGATGATCCAAGTAGTGAAATAAAATGTTTGCAGCTAAATACTGTAACTTATGGGTTAAAAACTTCATCATATTTAGCCACAAGATGTTTAAATGAACTTGCTTATAGGTTTAAAAACAAATATCCACTGGCCTCTCCAGTGCTTTTAAACTCAGCTTACATAGATGATATTTTGTATTCACACAGTGATCTCAACACTATTATCGACACAAAAGGTCAACTTATTGGTTTGCTAGCCTTAGGTAGTTTTAGCCTACACAAATGGTCAGCCAATGATGATAGCATATTGCACGACATTCCTAAGGAACAGCAGTATGCTGGAGAAATCAATATTGGGAAGGATATCAAAACTTTAGGACTGAATTTTAATATAAATACAGACTCCTTTAGGTTTCCTCCTCCACCTGAGCAATCCGTCGATACAAAAAGAGAGATACTGAGTTACATTAGTAAATTTTACGACCCATTGGGAATAATTGGTCCCATATTAATAAAAGCTAAGCAAATTATGCAGGAACTTTGGCTATCAAACACTGACTGGGATTCAATTCCTTCCAATGAGTTGAAAAGAGAATGGCAATTATTTTACAATAGTTTAGTTAAAATGTCACCCATTCAAGTAAAACGAAATGCATGTATTGATAATAAGCATAAGATTCAATTGATTGGATTTTCAGATGCGTCTAACGTAGCTTATGGTTGTGCAATCTATTTGAGAACAATAGACATAAATGGCAATGTAAAAATGTTGCTTCTTTGTTCTAAATCAAGGATAAATCCAAAAACAACAAAACAGTTGAGTATTCCTCGTTTAGAGCTTAATGCAGCATTATTATTGGCTAAATTAATTGCTAAAGTTTATAAAACTATTAATTCAAAACACATAGTCAATGAAACACACTTGTTCTCTGATTCTCAAGTAGTCCTAGCATGGCTGAAAATTGAGCCAATCAAACTGAATACATATGTTGCAAATAGGGTAAAATTAATTATGGACAATACTAGTCATTTTAATTGGTGTTACATATCGACTGATCAAAACCCTGCGGATTGCTTAAGTAGGGGAGTGAGTCCTTGCGATTTACAAAACCACCAAATGTGGTGGTCAGGGCCTCAAATTATGTCTAGCTCTGACTATAATTTTGACAATTGTAGTTTTGATGCACCTATAGACGTACCTGAAATAAAAACATTGCCTGTGAACGAGGTGGTATGTGCGGTATCACAGAAAGTTGAGGGCACAATGTTAAACAGTCTTTTAACTAAATATTCTAATTTAGGCAGGCTCCAAAGAATTCTTGCATATGTAATAAGATTTTGCAATAATTGCAAACCAAGCTCATTAAAAATTAGACATACTTTTGTATCACATACTGAAACAAATTCAGCATTAAATTTATTAATTAAAAATGAGCAACAAAAATACTTTGCTAAAGACATATTAGCCTTGCAAAATAACTCACAGGTACAGCAATGTATAAAAGGTCTCAATCCGTTCATAGATTCTGAGGGACTTCTGAGAGTAGGTGGTAGGCTACAACATGCTGCTTTGTCCTTTGCTCATAAACATCAAATTATATTACCTAGAGAATCAAGACTGACACATCTCATTATAGAGAATGTCCACATCAAACTTTTACATGCCAGTCAAAAATTAATTTTGTGTAATTTAAATCAACGTTACTGGATTATCAACGCTTTGCGCTTGATAAAAAGTGTAATTTATAAATGTATAACTTGTTTCCGCTTCAAAGCTAATACAGCTAAACAACTGATGGGTTCCTTACCTTCAGATAGAGTAAATGCTTGCCGACCCTTTGAGAAAGTTGGAATGGACTTTGCAGGTCCTATTCTAGTTAAACAATCACGTATCAGAAGTGTAATTGTAACAAAAGGCTACATAATTGTATACGTGTGTTTTGTAACTAAAGCCATACACCTAGAGTTATGTTCTGACTTAACTACTGATACATTTTTAGCTAGTTTCAAAAGGTTCATATCAAGACGAAACATTCCAACAGAAGTATATTGTGACAATGCAGGCACTTTCAAAGCTGCAAATAAAAATTTACAAGAATTGTATAAATTAAATACTTCTAAATGTCATCAACAACAGGTACAAGATACAGCTTCTAAACTAGGTATCAACTTTAACTTCATACCAAGCTACTCCCCAGTATTCGGTGGTCTGTGGGAGGCAGCCGTTAAAAGTGTTAAGCACCACTTAAAGAGGATACTTGGCAGCCATACTTTAACATATGAGCAGCTGTATACTGTACTTGTGCAAATAGAAGGTGTATTAAATTCAAGACCTTTGACACCATTGTCTTCAGACATTGAAGATGTTTCATATCTCACACCTGGGCATTTTTTAACGGGTGCACCTTTGGTTTGTTTACCCAACCCAGATGTGACTAATCTAGCAGATAATCAATTAAAGTTTTGGTCTAAATGTACAGCTATGAAACAACAATTCTGGAAACAATGGTCAAAACAGTATTTGAATAACTTACAAAACCGTCCTAAATGGAAAGATAATGTACCCAATGTAAAAGTAGGTGATCTTGTGATCCTCAAGGAACTAGACGTCCCTCCTATGACTTGGCCAATGGCCAGAATTACTCAAATATTTCCTGGCAGGGATGGTAAGGTTAGAGCTATGGAAGTTAAGAAAGCTAATGGAAGATGTCATAAGACATCTATAACTAAAATATGTTTGCTACCATTAGTTTAATAGTTATAAGTAATAGTTCTCGTAGGCCAAGATGCTCCTCAAGCATCTGATTGTGTTTTGAGGTGATGCTAAGAGACTTAATATTATTGTTAATTACTTAAATTTACTTACCTTCTCGTAGGCCAAGATGCTCCTCAAGCAGCTGATTATGTTTAGAGGTGATGCTAAGAGATTCATATATCTCTTTAACTAATGTAATGTAAAACTGTACTCACCCTCTCGTAGGCCGCGACGCTTCACATACAGTTAACCCTATGTGTGAAGATGCCAAGAGATTCATATCTCTTTAATGTAAAAGTGTGTTACCTACTTACCTAATATTTTTAAAGTAACCACTTACCTGCTAAGGTGAACATAATTTATTGAAACACATTACAAATGTACAACATTATTAATGTTTATGTAACATGAAGTAGGCAAATAAAACTATGCATGATTTTATTTAACAACTTTATTTAGAAATTAAGCTAAAGTGTTAATGACTTAAGTCAATTGTACCAATACAAAATACTTATCATTGTAATTTTTACAACTATTACTACTAACAGACCAATTCTTTTATATTGCACTTTCAAGAACCAGGTTTCTTATGATTATACAGTCCACATCGAAGATTTCTATCTGTTTTGTTCTGTTGGGAGTTATGTTGGAAACATAATAATATTATTGTGCATGGCAACACTGGCCTCTTCGTTCTCCAACCATTAAACCGATAAAACGTGCTCCTGCCTTTTAATTACACTGTTGCACCGACGGACCCTTAACATCAGGAACAGAATTTATGGTTACACAAAACATAAATTCTGTTCCTGAAGATGTAGCAATAAACAATTTTCATTAAATAAATAATTAATGGAAATAGGCAAAGCTATAAAAACGATACGACACATCTGCGCTGTTACCTTTTCTGTAATCGAGTCGATTGTAGTACCGCTATCCACGGTCGGGGTGCATTTCCAAAGCCGCCCAGCGGTGAGTAGCGCAGAATACTCGTTTAGAGGTCAAATCCTCAAAGTCATTGGGCTATGTTACACCCTTAAACGTAAATGTAATACCTACTACCCGTATTTAACCCATCGAGAGTAGTAATAACGAGCAATCCAATTCTGTAACTAGCTTTTGCACTGATTTTGAACAATAAGGATCAATCACTGCATCTTGTGATCTTGACTTGGCTAATCAGAGCGCATGTGTCCTCGATTTAACCAACCAGAGTGCATGTCGGTAAGTCGTAAGTGATGCCCCGTATGTCGCAAGCGTCTATATGCCTACGGTAACTGCTTACCATCAGGCTGGCCGTATGCTTGTTTACTCACTAAACTTCATCGTGTATGAAAAAAGGGAACTTACAAATTTGAAGGAATACTCTTTACAAAACGTCAATCACAAGCTCACGAGCTGTGCGCGTATAAAACACATAACTGGATTAATAAATATTAAATATCTTAAATACATAGATAATTACATGAAGACCTGCCTCAAATCCTGATCACAAAAAACGAGAATCGGTTGAGAAATGCGACATGTAGAGAACAGCCGGAAATCCAGACATCTGGACATATGAACGCATTTTTGTCCAAGCTGAAACAGAGACGCTTCGGAAAAGTCACGCATGAGGAGAAGAAGCGACGCAAGAAACTCACCATGGGCCCGATGGTTTTATTATTGTGAATTCACAATTGTAATAGGGCCCTTCTCATAGGTCACTTTCGACAGCCCATATACATCCATGTTTCAAAAAGAGACAAACATAGTGCGTCAAGGAGAGACACCCTCTCGTCAAATATGAGTTCTTAGCATGGCCATGGATTAAATGATCACTTCACTCACACGTAGTCTAAATATTAGCTTCAAGAACGGGTGAAATAGCAACTGCACTGGGGTGCGTACAGGTCGTAAAATCGTAACTATAATAAATAATCATCCGATATTCGAAATAATTATAGATAATATCTTTAAACATTCAAATAACATTTTAGAAATAAAAAAAGTGGAAATCTTAGGATGGTGTCTTTCAAGCCACTTTCACTGCCTTTGTAAGTACAGATTATGCTGTAAGATTTTTTTACTGACAGTAATATTTTTTTATGTAGGTTAGCGTAAACAGGTTTTTTGTGTCACTAAATACTACGATTTTTTACGAAATCCATCAAGCTATTTAGGCTGCATAGCGTGCCAAAGAAATAGACATACATACATACACTCGAAAAACATAACCTTCCTTCCGGGTAAAAAATAACAATTGATTTCTATTGTTTTCTTCGTCCGCGCGGATCATCAAACAGTCAAAGGATACGGTAATGTGAAAAAATCGTAGTATTTAGTCATACAAAAAACCTGTTTACGCTACACTACATAAAAAATATTACTGTCAGTAAAAAAATCTTACAGCATAATCTAAAGGAGTTCGAAAATTTTGGCATTCCTCTCATCCACCATTATAAAATCAAAATGGCGGATGTTAGGAAATCCTTAAACACCTTTGTGCCTCGATTTAATGATTTTTGAAAAATCCAATTTCAAACGTATATATAACTTGAATTTTATAAGATATTGAATTCGGGCATAAACAAATACATACTTAGGTTATTGGTTTGTCCCCGGCTGCAATACCTTATAAAATTCAAGTTAGATTCAAAATTCTATAGGTTAAAGAGCTTGTTTTTCTCTTTTCAGTTATTTTTTGTTTTACGCAGTCGGGTTTTTTGATTAATTTAATAATTTAATTTTTCCGCAAGGATTAATTTATTGACTTATAAGTTTTGTTTAGAGACCCAATTTAGAAATAAATGTTGTAGTCGAATGTACTTGAATTAAGGGAAAGGACTCTCCGAGTTATGAGTGTTACAGTAAAGGACTGTAACACTCCGAGTCCCTTGTCCCTTGTCCTTTTGGTATTAACAATAACATGAATTAAAACAAGGTTATTTTATACAATTGATTATATTTATTATTCGTTTATGGAATCAGAACACTCAGTAAATAGAGCCACAGCCGCATCCACCGAATGCAGGGGCAGCAATACCTCCGAACCCACGAGCCGCAGCTACACCGGAGCCATAGGCGATTCTGTCAGCTACAGCTGCACCAGAAGCAAAACCGTTTCCGTAGGCCATACCGTTGCCGTAAGCCATACCGTTGCCGTAGGCAAGTCCACCAGCTACATCAGCGCCGTACCCGTTGTCACTAACGATGCCAATGTTGCCGTTACCAGCACTGTATGCAACAGTTCCAGCCCCAGCGGTAGGCAGAGCAGCCTCCCAAGCTACAGCACTCAGGAACGGCAGATCTCCAGTCACGGCGAGGATTCCTTCGATAGCGTTCTCAGACGCAACAGAGATGCCGGTGGGAGCGATGGGGGAGGCGCTGGAGATTGGTAAAGCACCGCCACTAGCGGGAGCAATTCCTGGAGCGTTGGCAATGCCGTAGGCGCCGTCGTAAGCACCGCCGTAAGTCAATGCGTTTCCTGCCGAGCCGAAACCTACGCCTGCCACACCGTATGCGTTAGCCAAGCCATTGCTAGCTAAGCCACAGGGCGAAACGATTCTCTCACCGCAGCCGATACCGCGGCCAAGGTACTGGCTGAATGCAGTCTGAAAACAGAAAATTTAAATTTACTAGCTGCTCCGCGATATTATCGGCGTTTTCGATTGCATTTGTAAGCTATTCGTGCCAGATAAATACATTCGACACAGACCCAATCGAAATCATCAGCTTCTCTCTATTCCGAGTTGTTGTATAGTGGCCCGAGCCGAGTCCCCCGTGTGCCGGTCTCTGCGCAACCTCAATGCACTACTCGATGCCAAACCTGATATTGAATTGATTTCTAAAACTATGTAGAAAGAAGATAAAATTTAAGAAAACTTAACTAGGTAGGTAGGTAGGTATAAAAAAAAAGTAATAATATTTTTATATAAACATATTTAAAAAATTACCTGAACCAGGAGAGCCTGGGCGCAGAGGACGAGGACAGCTTTGGCAGACATTGTAGTTTCTGTTCTATTTGACAGAACGAGAATGGTATTCAAATTGTATTTATTTTGCTTTTTATACTCCATAAGCTGAGAGATAAGGAAGTTTTTTGTCGTATATTTGATTAATTCATAATTTATTTCATCAACAACATTTACAGGTGGATATTTAAATTAATAATGTCACGTTTTTATTTTCGTAATAATTGATTTATCACAGTTGATTCACAATATAAATAGGTTACAGTGTCTTCCGAACATCATTCTGGGTTCAGCACTTCGTTGAAAACAATCAAACATGTCTACCTTCGCTATCCTATTAGTCTGCATCCAAGCTTGCTTGGTACAGAATGTGTTCAGCCGGTGCGTCGGTGATATCAGAGGTTACGGATACGGAGCGGGTGTCGGTGTCGCTGACGTCGCTTTTGGTGGCATTCCTAACGCTGTGAATGGTCTTGGTTGCGGATACGGAGCTGGAGTCTCCGGTGCCAGTATCGCCAACGCTGTTGTAGCTGACGCTGCCCTTGCTGGTGCTGGTTATGGTTACGGAAGAGGTTTGGCTTCTGGATTTGCTGCTCCTGCTTACGGCGGCGTTGGTGAAGGAAACGTGGTGGTCGTCGGTGAGATGGGAGTCGGTGGTACCACTGTCGTCTCTGGTCAGGTGCCGATAATCGGCGCTGTCAGTTTCGGCGGTGACGTGCCCGCCGCTGGCGCTGTCTCTATTGTCGGCAACTGTGGATGCGGCTGCGGCGCTTCTCCCTACTACTACTGAGGAATATTCTGGATATATTGAGTCAACCTTTGTGTTATGACTCTTAATAAATATCTACCTTAGAACTTTGGTGTTTGTATTTAATTATTTGACCATCCTTCAAACAACCTTATTTTTTGCAGTATTATTGCAAATATATTCTTCTTGATTGCAATGAATATTTTTGAAAGTAAAATTTTCCCATTGTTTTTGAGCTCTGACATGGCATCTAGCGAATCTCTTATAAATATAATAAATAATTTTACTGGAAAAACGTTTTGTTTAACAAATGGAAAGGTAATCATTGCCTTGTGATGTAGAGCTAATGTAGAATCAGTGCATAAAAAATCACTGGCGGTACTCACCAAGTACATACTTTCGTGGCGGTTATTTTTTTTGTATATTTGATAAACATTTATGTAAAAATCAACGAAATTTCTAACTAGCACAGTTTTTTTCGAAATTATCAAAATTCGTGTACAAACAAACTTTCTTATGCGGTCCGGTTTTTTACAACTTTAAGGGCACAGCCTGTGTTTGTTATTGTATTATAATTTAATTTCCTGAAAACCAGTAGACATAGCAAGAATGATAAACGAACTGGCAACTGAAAGCGAGAAAGTAGGGTTAAAACTGAACCCGGAGAAAATAAGTGTAATAACAAATGAAAAGAGAAACGCCATAAATTTAGGAAACACTCAAATTGATTACACAGAGGAATACATTTACCTGGGACAGCTAATGACACAAAACCATCCTATACGCAAAGAAGTTGATTGAAGAATAACTAATGGCTGGAGGAGATACTGGGGCTTGGGAGAGGCTATGAAAGATAAAAATATGCATATAAATGTGTAAACTACGCAGCATAAAAGACAATAAAAACCTCTTTGGAATGGAGAAATGAAGCCCTTACATTTGTGATACCCCATTCAAACTTATAGCCAAATTTCGAAATTTTAAATCTCCATTTCGGCCCTTTTTAACCGAATAAAAAAAAGGGAGATTCTATGTTCGACTTCGACACGTATGTCCTTTATTATTTCACCGATTACTCGGAAACGGCTTATGCGATTTGGATGGTTTAAACTGTATTATATCACGGGTCCGATCCCGAGGTGGTCCTATACAAATTTTATCATGATCTGACCGTGTAAATGGATGATATGATGGAATTCCTCACAGAAAAAAGCACAAACATCACGATTGAAGTATTTTATTCAATATTGTCGACAATTTAGCAATGATATGCACATTCTCGGTCAGTGTCAAATCTTGAGAGATATTGGAAACGCAAATGAAACTAAAAATTGAAAAATAAATTTACTTTTTAACAAAACAATGAAACCGCCTTAAAAGTATGAAATAACTCTAATCTAACACTGCACTTTTTTAAAGTCAGTGAAATCCCATCAAAAACATTCTGTAAAAAACTAGCCAAGTCTCGATGAAATGCCTTGTTTATCTCTAAAAAGTAATGAAATCTAGACAAAGTCGTGCCAAGTCTAAGGTTCCTTACTGCGATTTCTTTATTATTATAGTTAATCTTGTGTGACTTGGCCGTTGAACATTCTTTATACGTTAGTGGGTACAAGTACAGTTTGGTGCAATGGTGTCATGGAACACCTGGTTTTGTACCCTTGTGTTCCCTTCAACGGCCAAGTCACACAACATTAACTATAATAATAAAGAAATCGCAGTAAGGAACCTTAGACTTGGCACGACTTTGTCTAGATTTCATTACTTTTTAGAGATAAACAAGACATTTCATCGAGACTTGGCTAGTTTTTTACAGAATGTTTTTGATGGGATTTCACTTCTTTTTGTAGAAAATGAAGCGGCCCACCAAGTTGAATATTTTTTGTAAAGGCGGTATGTCGATATCTCTAATAGTTTAGTTGGGCTCTTGTGTTTTCTAATCAGGGTCACCAGGTACTCCAGATATTCGATTATCCTAGTTTTTATAGTTTTCCCTTTATGTGGTCATTAAACCCTAACTCTGTACTAAATTTCAGCTCTCTGAGTTTATGGGAAGTACTAGTTCTATTTTGATGATCATAAGTGAGTGAGTGAGTGAATGAGTGAGTGAGTGAGTTTCATAAATGTGAAACTTTGCTTTCGCTTAACTTCGGAACTAAATGACCTACAGACTTGAAATTTTGGATTTTAAGTATGTGATTATAGCTTACTGGATGACGAAAATTTCTGCGTTTGGGTCTTATCCAGAGGTTCTCAAATAGGGGCCTGAAAATGCGGCGAAATGGTTCCAGTAAAGGATGGTACGGCAGTGTTTGCTTCGCGCTCGACTCGGCGGGGGCACTGCCGTGCTCCCCGATGTTTGTTATCGCACACGTCGTGCTCTTTCGGTTATTTTTTTTTTGTTAAAACATTATTCTCCCTATCAAAAAGGGCCGAAATAAATTAATGGAAAATATTAAGGGATATTATTAATTGCACCTCTGTTTAAAAATTACGCAAACTTAAGAATCTCCTCTAGTTTACTTATTGCACCTCTAATTTACTTATTACATATTGGAAAAATGACTGTTATACAATTAAACTACCTATTCATCAAAACATGTTCTATCACCCAGACCCGACTCGGGGCACTCCAAATACATTTGGTTAGGTTATGTTAGAACTGTGACAATAACGCGCGCGAGCCGAGCGAGCGAAGCGAGCGGTGCCGCGGTAGCGGCCGGAGAGCGCTAGATGATCATTCAGTTCAAACAAATTTGCATAAACCATAAAATTGATATTCAGTTTGATTTATATAGTGTGCAATTCAGTATTTTTGGTTCTAGTTTTGAATTATTTTGTTCGAATAGACGGAATTAAGAGTTAGGTCATTAAATACATGCCAAATATTATTATATTTAAAAAAAGATTTGCATTTATGCTGGGTTAACAATTTTTGAAACTATTCCAAATATCAAATAAATTGCAAAAGTGGTTCCTGAAATATACCGCTGTGACAGATGAACAGACGGATGTAGTCGCATCATAAGAGTTCATTTTTACATGTTTGGTTCGGACCCAAAAAAAGATAGATGACAGGCGCGGAAAACTTAGAATGTGTTACACTAGTATACTGCGATACGATATTTGTAATACTGTTTACTTTTCAATATCTAAATGGCACAACATTCAGCAACCATCCACCATAGTGCTTTAAAACGATCCATAGAAAGTAAAAAAATATATATTTAAAGAATACATTTATTCCTGAATAAAAACAACAACTAGTTATCTAAACATAATAACAACTTATATTCCACAGCCACATCTAGGGCCAACAACAGGACCATCGCCTGCAAGTCTTCTCGAGCCAAGTACAGGAGCTAGTGACGCACCGTAGCCATTTCTACCAGCAAATTGAGTTCCATAGCCTAGTTCAGCGGCTACTGCGTTTTCGTAGCCCAGTCTAGAAGCCGGAGCAGCGAAAGATTCAACACCCTCGCTCACAATACCGATGGCACCGTTGCCGCAACCGTACACGATGGACCCAGTTCCAGCAGTAGGCAACGCCCCCTCTAAAGCCACAGCAGCCAAGACCGGCAGTTCACCATTCACAGCTAGAATACCTTCGATTGCGTTCTCAGATGCTATAGAGATACCCGCTGGAGCTATGGGAGAAGAGCTGGTTACACGGAATCCACGGCTGCTAGCAGGAGCGATATTACCATAAGCCATGCCAGGGCCATAACCAGCTGCCAGAGCATCATAAGCCAAAGCATTGGCTGTCATAGGACCGTAAGCGATGTCATTGGCTGCCAGATTGTTTCCGTCAGCAATCATGCCGCTACCGACGACGCCAGTATCGTATGAGCCTCTGAGGCATTGGCTTGAAATGACCTGGAAAGTTAAAATAAATTAATCATATATTTAATATCGAACAATATAATCGTATATTCGTAGATCGAATATTATTTTTAGAAATATATTTCTTTATTTCTCACCTGAATAAAGAGAGCTGAAGCGCAAATGACTAAAAAGAATTTGGCTGCCATATTTTTTTTTTGTTTAATATGTTTCTTTAGAAAAAAGAACACAATGATTGTCATCAATTCCCTTCGAAGGTTTTATACTAAACTATTGCTGCATCATCAAAGACTTATCGGTAGACAGTTATGTACACTAGTAGGTACGTGACTACAAAGTGTTACTATTTTTTCTTAGATAAACTGATTATGATGTCACATCTAAGGTAAGGTCAGTGTTGTTACGATAAATGGCGCTATCTATTACATTACATGCAACTCTTCCGATATCGAAATTTTTACTGAATTGTGGAAGAGTTAGTAAAATACCTATCAATGAATAATCTAACAAAATAATGAATGTAGTCTATTGAATTGCCTACATGTTGAAATGTAGTCGTAGGAATTGTTCAACCTTATTCCACCATCCCCATTTTTACACCGAACCACAAGACGCCGGGAAAATTTTCACCCGTACGTTGCTGACATACCGAAAATGCGGACACAGCGTTTTGCATCCTCATTTATAATGCGGACAGCAAGGGAGTGGAACTTGCTTCCGGCGTCTGTGTTTTCTGACGCCTACAATCTAGGTACATTCAAGGCCAGAGTGAATAGGTTTCTTCTGGGTAAGCGTGTTTCATCTTAGGCTTCGTCATCGCCCCTTATGGGCGGGTCAGTGGCCAAACGCAAGACCATTTAATTAAAAAAAAATATATATAAATGTTTTCTTCTTTATACCTTTAACCCTAGAAAGATAATCATATTTTAGAGTACGTTAAAGATAATCATGCGTAAAATATACGCATGAATTTTGACAGGCTATAACATTTTATTTTACATACTGGTATTAAAAAAGCTATTTGATATTGTTTTTCTATACATTAAAGAATAATAAAAACAAAGATTTATGTGTATATATTAATTAATCTTATTAAAATTAAGCAAAAACTTTGAACCTTTGCAAAAATCATCAAAACATAGAAACTACTTTTTCAAAATGAACAGTAAAAAAATTTATACTAATAGTCAGTAATTTTAACGTAATTTTTCATTCAAAAATTATAAGATACCATCCATTATAAAAGCACACGTAATGACTTATAAATCAGTCAGATGCAGTTTAGACATAAGTCAAGTTTTCGAGAGCATAATGCTCTCGAAAATTAGCTTTTTGTCAATTATTGCACAATGCTTTTGACTTTCGCCGTTTCTTTGAGGGGTAAAACGCACAGTATAATATGACTTTTTGGCATTGGTTCCTCTGGATTGTTTTCTGGTGCATCAGGGACATCAGGGGCATCTTTGGGAGGATTTTGGAGATAGTCTCCCGCAAATATTCCTACAGAGTAGGGGTTTCCAATCAATTGCTCATAAACGGTTATCTTTGAGCTAGGCTAAGATTTATCATGTATTTTTTCCGGCTGAGAACCTTTTCGCCTTTACTAAAAACATTGTAGCTGCAAATAATGCAACTAATGCAAGCTATACTAATCATTCCTTAGAATACCAATAACCATACATGCCATCAGAGCTAATTTTCACCAGGAGCCGGGTCTTCTGTCCTTTCCTCATTTATGAAAGCCTCTTTTCACGTCATTTTCAAAATCTTGATGTGCAGTTTTACTATCTGAATCGTTACTAATATGTTCGTCATCACTCTCTAAAAGAGCAGCGAGAATTCGCTCTTCTCCCATATTTCGACTCCCAATCTTAGCGTTGATGGGCCAAAATATTTATAGAAACATAAACAGTACAGTAACAATGCAAAAACTACAGAACAATAACTTACAAAATAAAAAACAACACAATTTGTCAAAGAAGTTGAAATCTTAAAAGTCACGTTACAGATAATCTTGCGTATTTTTTACTCCTCCATCGTTATATTTCGAAATTGGTGGCACTTACCTCAGCAAAACGGTCACCTTACGCATGCTCCAAGCGACGAGTGAGATTACTAAACCCTCAGAGCCAGATTCGCGCAAATAAAAAAAATACAACAATATTTCGATCGCGCGTATTTTTTACGCAGATTATCTTTCTAGGGTTAAGATCCTTACTACGTAAAGAGGAGACATCGAGGAGGTACGAAGTACATATAATATCGCTGGAGGAGACATCGCGGATTTATCGCTGCCCACCATCCGTCGCCTGCAAAGTAATGACGCGACATCACTTCTGATTGTATTACTACTTAAAAAACTTAAGAAACAGTATGAAAAAGATCAATTATTAATGACTAGAAATAACTCAAAAAAACTTTGGTCCACCATTAAGACAATAACTAATATAAACACTGCGAAACAAATTTCTTCGGAATTGCTCATGAATGATAAAGACCCTGGAGTGGCAATAAACAAAGTTAATGAATATTTTTCGAGTATAGGTAAAGAACTTTCTGAAAAAATTCCATCACATATTCCCCACATTAAAGCTTTAGCAGATCCACCCCTTACCTCATTTGTTCTTTTACCTACTGATAATGAGGAAGTAGAAACAACAATTAAGTACCTCAAAACTGACTGCTCTCCTGGCTGGGATATGATTAATGCTAATGTTCTAAAGACCATCTCCGAATCAATAACACCTGTACTAGCGGACTTAATTAATCGTTGTTTTGATACTGGAATATTTCCCAACGCACTTAAAAAGGCGATAGTCCATCCAATATTTAAGGCGGGGGATAGAGGCAATGTCACTAATTATAGGCCTATTGCAATTTTATCAACATTGTCAAAAATATTTGAACGCATCATTAACACGAGACTAATCAAATACCTAGAAGATTACAAATTACTATCAAATTCACAATACGGCTTTAGATCTGGTCGCTCGACAGATGATGCTGTTCACGAATTCGTAAATTTTGTGGTCGATAAAATTGATAATAAAGAGAAATGCTTAACAATATTCCTCGACCTTGCAAAGGCTTTTGACACGGTCTCTGTCCCCCACCTCGTACAAAAGCTAAATAACCTTGGCATTAGAGGTACTCCTCTCTCTTTGATGTCTGACTATCTAAAAAATAGAACACAGCGTATAAAAATTGGCGATTATATTAGTGATGAATTACCGGTTGAATTTGGTGTTCCTCAAGGCAGTATAATGGGTCCAACACTATTTTTATGTTACATAAATGAATTATCTACACTTAAAATTGATAACTGTCGAATTTCATCATATGCAGATGACACTACTCTCACTTTTTATGCAGATTCAAGGAAGGAACTTTTTGATTATGCTCAATCTGGACTTAATACAATATGTCATTGGCTCTCACTTAATTCCCTTACACTCAACGAAGAAAAAACGAAATACATCTACTTCACAATTCAAAATCGAGTTGATAAGGATTATATTGACCCACCTATTCATGCGCATAAATGTCACTTTCCCCCAGACCCAAATTGCGTCTGTCCAAATATTAGTAGTACTAAGTGTATAAAATATCTCGGAATTGTCATAGATGCAAATCTAACATTTGAAAAACATATTTACTCAGTATCACAAAGAATACGCAAACTATGTTATATTTTTAAGCAGCTTCGCGATGTTGCCGATGGTAAGACCTTGAGACTGGTGTACGAGGCTATGGCTCAATCTATCATAAGTTACTGTATCACTACATGGGGAGGTGCTGGTAAAACTAAACTGATAGAACTAGAAAGAGCCCAGAGGATGATATTAAAAGTAAGCCTATCAAAGCCTCGTCTGTTCCCTACAATTAAATTATACGAAGAAGCTGAGACACTTACTGTGCGTCAGATTTATATATTGTTAACTGTATTGCGTAAACACTCAACCTTGTCTGTGGAAAAGATAAATAGTGCACCACAAACCAGAAGACACTATGCAGTGTGTGAACCGATTGCGGTTAAAACCTCATTTGCACAAAGATTTTATGTGTTCCGTGGTGGGATATTATATAACAGAATTAATAAAATATTGAATTTGCTAAACTGTCACAAACAAGAAGGCAAATCAAAATTAACTAAATGGCTGCTAAATTTAGATTATGAGGAAACAGAAAAAATTATTGAAGTTGTTAAAATTTAAGTAGAACTAACAGTAATTAACTTATGAATGTCACCGTAGAAAATGGGTTTTAAATTAATAATATCTTTTCTCCACAGTTTGTTCTGCACCCATTATATACACCGTGAAACTGTGTGTATAGTGGGTGTAAGATAAAATAAAATAAATAAGATTTATATAGAAAATGTAATTTAAAATAATATAACAAATATGTAATATAACAAATTTGTAGTAGCAAGTAATTAGATATTAAAATATGTACTTTTAATGATTCCATTTAAGTTAAGGGGGGACCTGGTGTTCTAAGATACAGGCTGCGGCTTAGTTTAGGCTCCAGATCTCCCACAAATTACACTAAGATACCTCCAATTGCATAACCATTTATATGTACAACTACTTGTAATTTGTGGAGATAAATAAATATTTTTATTATTATTATTATTATTATTATTAGTATTATTGCCCCGCCCATCGACCAATGGCCTTACCGCTCTTCGCGTGTGTGTGTGATTCAAAGAGTAGGTAATTAAATTGGATAGTATGAAGTCTAGATAAACATTGGAAATTGTAAATTTTTACCCTTTAAATCACAAATTTACACAATAAAAAACTGTTAAAGAAGAGAAAGAAAAATAACAGTACAAAAGGATGAACTACAAAAAGCTATGACATCGGGCAAAGAAATATCTGGGAAGGTTATTTTAAAAATATGTGTTATTATGATGATGGAGGGAAACAACCAGCAGCTTTAGGCCACATCTTTATTCTTAGTAGTGGTCCAGTGATCGAAATTCAAACGTATTCTTCATAAAAACTTTAATTTTACAAAATAATGTTTAAAAAGTTTTTTCTCGTGTCTTGAAACTTTCAGTTACGAAAAAATTCTTCACCTTTGTTCAAAATTAAAATTGAAATAGAACTTTGCAGGTACTTATGAATAGTCTGAATTCAATACGGGTCGGAAAGATATTAATGCAATCTAGAAAGTGCGTGTGTGGGGGTGTGTTCCTGTGAATGGGCTTACGTTTGGCCTTGGACTGACCCCATGAGGAGTAATGACGAGGCCAAGAATGTACCATGCTTACCCAGAAAATGCGTATTCTCGCCTTGAATAGATTAAGGCTAAAGGTGTCGGGAAACGTAGACCCCGGACGATAGTTCCACTCCTTTGCTATTCGCATAAGAAGCGCAGAAGCGAAGCGTTGTGTTCATATACGCGGGATGTCGACAACGTGTGAGTGGAAATTCTCCCAGCGTCTTGTGGTTCGATGGAAAAATGGGGATGGAGGAATTAAATTGAACAGTACTGCAGATTCTCTCCAAAATATATCCTATAGAAGACAGACAAACAGGAAACCTTACGTCGATGTTCAAGACTCGTTATTTTTGTCTCCTAAGACTCGTTGATGTTTCGCTAGCTGAGGCTACTTGAGGCCCTGGTTAGATTATTCATTGATAGGTATTACTAACTCTTCCACAATTCCCTATTTCATAAATTTTTCAAAATTTCGATATCGGAAGAGTTGCATGTAATGTAATAACGCCATTTATCATAACAACCCTGACCTTACCTTAGATGTGACATCATAATCAGGTTATCTATGAAAAAATAGTAACACTTTGTAGTCATGTACTTACTAGTTAACATAACTGTCTACCGATAAGTCTTTGATGATGCAGCAATAGTTTAGTATAAAACCTTCGAAGGGAATTGATGACAATCATTGTGTTCTTTTTTCTAAAGAAACATATTATACAAAAAAAAATATGGCAGCCAAATTCTTTTTAGTAATTTGCGCTTCAGCTCTCTTTATTCAGGTGAGAAAAGAAGAAATATATTTCTAATAATAATATTCCATCTACGAATATACGACTATATTGTTCGATATTAAATATATGATTAATTTATTTTAACTTTCCAGGTCATTTCAAGCCAATGCCTCAGAGGCTCATACGATACTGGCGTCGCCGGTAGCATCATGATTGCTGACGGAAACAATCTGGCAGCCAATGACTTCGCTTACGGTCCTATGACATCCAATGCTTTGGCTTATGATGCTCTGACAGCTGGTTATGGCCCTGGCACTGCTTATGGTAACATCGCTCCTGCTAGCAACCGTGGATTCCGTGTAACTAGCTCTTCTCCCATAGCTCCAGCGGGTATCTCTATAGCATCTGAGAACGCAATCCAAGGTATTCTAGCTGTGAATGGTGAACTGCCGGTCTTGGCTGCTGTGGCTTTAGAGGGGGCGTTGCCTACTGTTGGGTCTGGATCTATCGTGTACGGTTGCGGCAACGGTTGCCATCGGCATTGTGAGCGAAGGTGTTGAATCTTTCGCTGCTCCGGCTGCCAGACTGGGCTACGAAAACGCAGTAGCCGCTGAACTAGGCTATGGAACTCAATTTGCTGGTAGAAATGGCTACGGTGCGTCACTAGCTGCTGGACGTGGCTCGAGAGGACTTGCAGGAGTTGGTCCTGTTGTTGGCCCTAGATGTGGCTGTGGAATATAAGTTGTTATTATGTTTAGATACCTAGTTTTTGTTTTTATTTAGGAATAAATGTATTCTTTAAATATATATTTTTTACTTGCTATGGATATACCACATTTTAGAGCACTATGGGTGCATGGTTGGTGAATATTGTGCCATTTAGATACTGAAAAGTAAACCGTATTACAAATATCGCATCGCAGTATACTAGTGTAACACATTCTAAGTTTTCCGCGCCTGTCATCTATCTTTTTAGGGTCCGAACCAAACATGTAAAAATGAACTCTTATGATGCGACTCCGTCCGTCTGTTCATCTGTCACAGCGGTATATTTCAGAAACTACTTTTGCAATTTATTTGATACTAGCAGCGAATCCCGGCGTTGCTCGGGTTAAAATACATCGCATATTTAGTGGTATAAAAAATATATAAGTATACATTTTTAACAGATATTATAGATTTCTATTTTCGATTTCGATTTGGTTCTTTTAGTTAGATCAATAATAACACTCGTACACATTTTGGAACTTTCCAGATCAATCCAAAAAAAATTAGAACATTCTCTAAAATTTTAAATTGCACTCATTTTAGAACTTTCTCGAACATTCTACATCGATCATAATAAATATCTTTCTTCTTCTCATTTTGGAACTTCCTAGATCATTCTAGAAATTTCTAGAACTTTCTCGAACATTCTAAATCGATCATAAAAATCATTTTGGAACATTCCAGATCATTCGGGAAATTTCTAGAACGTTCTCGAACATTCTAACTGTTATTAGTTTTGGACATTTTGGAACTTTCTAGATGAAGCCAGTAATTTGTAGAACTTTCTCAAAACATGCTATATCCAAAGATTTTCATACGGCATCGTGCCTCTACCCAGATGGATAGTCGGCCTTACTAAAGCATGACATTTAATATCACTCCGCTTGAGGGGCTCCTGAACAAATCGCTCTCAGTTCGTGCTGCGCACGGCTGTCATCGCGTCATACTCACTGTACTGATTAAATAAAAAAATTCAACTTGCGTATTAAAATACTGTCACAACACTTATAAAAACCAAGGAAATACTAAAAAACTAACCTTCCATGTGTAAGTATTGCGATTTCGTCACTTTTAATTACCTAAACTTATTACTTTTAAATTCAAATTCAAATTCAAAATCATTTATTCAAATAGACCTTCGCAGGCACTTATGAAAAGTCTGACTCTAATACTCTAATACCGGTTCGGAAGGTTGCATTTGCTGAGAAGAGCCGGCAATAAACTCAGCAATTACTCTTTTCAAAACAAGCTTAGATTCATTACATAATATTTACATTCTAATCGCACTGACAACAATTGCGTGCCCCGGCGAGGCGGCAAAACTACAAAGTAGTCTGAATCTATATTTAATAAGTAAATAAATAAATGGCAAACTTAAGCAGACCAGCCCCCACAAGCAGCACCTGTTCACAAGTATGACGCGTGTGGCAGCCATCGCCCTCCTCGCCATATTGGAGGGAAGTGAGCGACCCGTCACACGACGCCGCCGCAAGCAGAGACCTTAAAGTGAGCATGACTTACTTAAGTCTGCCTTAGAAATAAAAAATTACTAAAGGGAAAATACTAAACACACAATTTGTTATCACTGTGACTATTTACAACATTAGATTAAATATAATTTATATGGAATAGAATATAACAATTAGACAGACATAATATATCGATGAATTTATATCAAAACATTTATATTAAATACTGTCAATTATGGCTTGTTTATTTCGTGTTCCCATAGAGGCGACTGACTATCCTTCTGGACGTTTTAAATTCTTTGGCTATATCGATTATAATAGTTTGCATTCACTCTAGAATTTTCTAGCTCATTCCAGATATTTGTTGAACTTTCTGGTACATTCCAGATCGATTATAACCGTTTTACACATTTTGGAACTTTCCATTCCAGAAATTTTGAGATCTTTTCAGAAGTCCTCATGCGTTAGAAAAGGACAGCAATATGTGTTTTAACATTTTCGCCACCCACAACCAACCCCTTCCACCCACCGCGACCAAACTCCCTTACTACCACCTGGAGACCAAGGGGTATTTACCACCCCAACGGGAAGTTGATTGGGGTTGGTGGTGATTGAGAAAACTGCGTATTTACGTACCCACAAAAGCATTTTATATATATTACTAACAGCGAAACCCGGCGTTGCTCGGGTTAAATTAAAATATATCGTATGTTTAATGGTATAAGAAATATATAAGGATAATTTTTTTAACATAAATACTATAGATTTCTATTTTTGATTTCGATTTGGTTCTTTTAGATCAATAATAACACTCGTACACATTTTGGAACTTTCCAGATCAATCCAAAAATGTTTAGTGTGAACTTTCTCGAACATTTTAAATCGCTTATAATAAATTGCACTCATTTTAGAATTTTCTAGGACTTTCTCGAACATTCTAAATCGATCATAATAAATTTCACTCATTTTGGAACTTTTTAGATCATTTTAGGAATTTCTAAAACTTTCTCGAACATTCTAAATCGATCATAATCAATTGCACTCATTTTGGAACTTTCCAGATCATTCGGAAAATTTCTAGAACTTTCTCGATCATTCTAAATAGATCGTAATAAATTGCACTAATTTTGGAACTTTCCAGATCATTCGGGAAATTTCTTGAACGTTCTCGAACATTCTAACTCGATAATAACAGTTTTGGACATTTTGGAACTTTCTAGATGAAGCGAGAAATTTGTAGAACTTTCTCAAAACATACTATACCGATTATAATAGTTTTGCATTCACTCTAGAATTTTCTAGCTCATTCCAGATATTTGTTGAACTTTCTGGTACATTCCAGATCGATTATAACCGTTTTACACATTTTGGAACTTTCCATTCCAGAAATTTTGAGATCTTTTCAGAAGTCCTCATGCGTTAGAAAAGGACAGCAATATGTGTTTTAACATTTTCGCCACCCACAACCAACCCCTTCCACCCACCGCGACCAAACTCCCTTACTACCACCTGGAGACCAAGGGGTATTTACCACCCCAACGGGAAGTTGATTGGGGTTGGTGGTGATTGAGAAAACTGCGTATTTACGTACCCACAAAAGCATTTTATATATATTACTAACAGCGAAACCCGGCGTTGCTCGGGTTAAATTAAAATATATCGTATGTTTAATGGTATAAGAAATATATAAGGATAATTTTTTTAACATAAATATTATAGATTTCTATTTTTGATTTCGATTTGGTTCTTTTAGATCAATAATAACACTCGTACACATTTTGGAACTTTCCAGATCAATCCAAAAATGTTTAGTGTGAACTTTCTCGAACATTTTAAATCGCTTATAATAAATTGCACTCATTTTAGAATTTTCTAGGACTTTCTCGAACATTCTAAATCGATCATAATAAATTTCACTCATTTTGGAACTTTTTAGATCATTTTAGGAATTTCTAAAACTTTCTCGAACATTCTAAATCGATCATAATCAATTGCACTCATTTTGGAACTTTCCAGATCATTCGGAAAATTTCTAGAACTTTCTCGATCATTCTAAATAGATCGTAATAAATTGCACTAATTTTGGAACTTTCCAGATCATTCGGGAAATTTCTTGAACGTTCTCGAACATTCTAACTCGATAATAACAGTTTTGGACATTTTGGAACTTTCTAGATGAAGCGAGAAATTTGTAGAACTTTCTCAAAACATGCTATACCGATTATAATAGTTTTGCATTCACTCTAGAATTTTCTAGATCATTCCAGATATTTGTTGAACTTTCTAGTACATTCCAGATCGATTATAACTGTTTTACACATTTTGTAACTTTCCATTCCAGAAATTTTGAGATCTTTTCAGAAGTCCTCATGCGTTAGAAAAGGACAGCAATATATGTTTTAACATTTTCGCCACCCACAACCACTCCCTTCCACCCACCGCGACCATACTACCTTACTACCACCTGGAGACCAAGGGGTATTTACCACCCCAACGGGAAGTTGATTGGAGTTGGTGGTGATTGAGAAAACTGCGTATTTACGTACCCACAAAAGCATTTTATATATATTACTAGCAGCGAAACCCGGCGTTGCTCGGGTTAAAATACATCGCATGTTTAATGGTATAAAAAATATATAAGGATACATTTTTTAACATATTATAGATTTCTATTTTCGATATTGAAAGACTTTCCAGAACATTCAAATAGTTTGTTCTTTTTTTTACTCGACTGCAATCACAACTGAACTGACGAAAAGTAAGAAATTTCCAGTACCAGATCACTCTAGAATATTTAGATGTACATCACTTCGATTTGGTTTTTATAGATCAATAATAACACTCGTACACATTTTGGAACTTTCCAGACCAATCCAAAAATTCTCGATCGTAATAAATTGCACTCATTTATGAACTTCCCAGATAATTCGGAAAATTTCTAGAACATTCTCGAACATTCTTACTCGATAATAACAGTTTTGGAACATTTTGGAACTTTCTAGATGAAGCCAGAAATTTGTAGAACTTTCTCAAACATTCTATATCGATTATAATCCATCCTCACATTTTGAAACCAGAATTGTTTCGAACTGTGCGGGCTCAAAGGAGTTTTCTTCCGCGGACGGTCAGATTGTGGAATGAGCTCCCCGCCTTGGTTTTCCCAATGGAGTACAGCATGGGGTTCTTCAAAAAGGGCGTGAAGAGATTTCTTCAGGGTCGGCAACGCGCGAGTGATGCCCCTGGTGTTGCAAGCGTCCATAGGCTACGGTAACTGCTTACCATCAGGCGGGCCGTATGATTGTTTGCCACCTTAGTGGTAAAAAAAATAGTTTGCATTCATTCTAGAATTTTCTAGATCATTCCAGATATTTTTTGAACTTTCTAGAACACTCCAGATAAATTATAACCGTTTTACTAATTTTGGAACTTTCTAGATCATTAAAGAAATTTCTCGAACATTTTAAATCGATCATAATCAATTGCACTAATTTTGTAACTTTCCAGATCATTCGGAAAATTTCTAGAACGTTCTTGAACATTCTAACTCGATAATAACAGTTTTGGACATTTTGGAACTTTCTAGATGAAGCCAGATCAATTATAACCGTTTTACTCATTTTGGAACTTTCTAGATCATTCAAGAGATTTCTCGAACATTCTAAATCGATCATAATCAATTGCACTCATTTTGGAACTTTCTAGATCATTCAAGAAATTTCTCGAACATTCTAAATCGATTATAATAAATTGCACTCATTTTGGAACTTTCCAGATCATTCGGAAAATTTCTAGAACGTTCTTGAACATTCTAACTCGATAATAACAGTTTTGGACATTTTGGAACTTTCTAGATGAAGCCAGATCAATTATAACCGTTTTACTCATTTTAGAACTTTCTAGATCATTCAAGAAATTTCTCGAACATTCTAAATCGATCATAATCAATTGCACTCATTTTGGAACTTTCCAGATCATTCGGATAATTTCTAGAACATTCTCGATCATTCTAAATCGATCATAATAAATTGCACTCATTTTGGAACTTTCCAGATCATTCTGGAAATTTCTAGAACGTTCTCGAACATTCTAACTCGATAATAACAGTTTTGGACATTTTGGAACTTTCTAGATGAAGCCAGAAATTTGTAGAACTTTCTCAAAACATGCTATATCGATTATAATAGTTTGCATTCACTCTAGAATTTTCTAGATCATTATTTATCCAGATATTTGTTGAACTTTCTAGAACATTCCAGATCGATTATAACCGTTTTACACATTTTGGAACTTTCCATTCCAGAAATTTTGAGATCTTTTCAGAAGTTCTCATGCGTTAGAAAAGGACAGCAATATATGTTTTAACATTTTCGCCACCCACAACCACCCCCATCCACCCACCGCGACCAAACTCCCTTACTACCACCTGGAGCCCAAGGGGTATTTACCACCCCAACGGGAAGTTGATTGGGGTTGGTGGTGATTGAGAAAACTGCGTATTTACGTACCCACAAAAGCATTTTATATATATTATTAGATTAGATTAGATTTGGAATAGTTTCAAAAATTGTTTACTGAGCATAAATGCAAATATTTTTTTTAAATAATATTTGGCATGTATTTAATGTCCTAACTATTAATTCCGTCTATTCGAACAACATAATTCAAAACTAGAACCAAAAATACTGAATCGCACACTATATAAATCAAACTGAATATCAATTTTATGAGTTATGCAAAACTGTTTGAACTGAATGATCATCTAGCGCTCGCCGTTCGCTACCGGGGCACCGCTCGCTACGCTCGCTCTGATCGCGCGCGTTATCGTTACAGTTCTGACCTAACCTAACCAAATGTATTCGGAGGGCCCCGAGTCGGGTCTGGGTGATAGAACATGTTTTGATGAATAGGTAGTTTAATTGTATAACAGTCATTTTTCTAATATGTAATAAGTAAATTAGAGGTGCAATAAGTAAATTAGAGGAGATTCTTAAGTTTGCATAATTTTTAAACAGAGGTGCAATTAATAATATCCCTTAATATTTTCCATTAATTTATTTCGGCCCTTTTTGATAGGGAAAATAAATAACTTTTTAACCAAAAAAAAAATAACCGAAAGAGCACGACGTGTGCGATAACAAACACTTCACTGACTTTAAAACATTGCAGTGTTAGCTTAGAGTTATTTCATACTTTTAGCGTACTTTTAAGGCGGTTTAATTGTTTTGTTAAAAAGTAAATTTATTTTTCAATTTTTAGTTTCATTTGCGTTTCCAATATCTCTCAAGATTTGACACTGACCGAGAATGTGCATATCATTGCTAAATTATTTATTGTCGACAATATTGAATAAAATGCTTCAATCGTGATCTTTGTGCTATTTTCTGTGGGGAATTCCATCATATCATCCATTTACATGGTCAGATCATGGAAAATATGTATAGGACCACCTCGGGATCGGTCCCGTGATATAATACAGTTTAAACCATCCAAATCGCATAAGCCGTTTCCGAGTAATCGGTGAAATAAAAAAAGACATACGTGTCGAAGTCGAACATAGAATCTTCCTCTTTTTTTTATTCGGTTAAAAAGGGCCGAAATGGAGATTTAAAATTTCGAAATTTGGCTATAAGTTTGAATGGGGTATCACAAATGTAAGGGCTTCATTTCTCCATTCCAAATAGGTTTTTATTGTCTTTTATGCTGCGTAGTTTTCACATTTATATGCATATTTTTATCTTTCATAGCCTCTCCCAAGCCCCAGTATCTCCTCCAGCCATTAGTTATTCTTCTTTCAACTTCTTTGCGTATAGGATGTTTTTGTGTCATTAGCTCTCTCAGGTAAATGTATTCCTTTGCGTAATCAATTTGAGTGTTTCCTAAATTTATGGCGTTTCTCTTTCCAGTTGTTATTACACTTGTTTTCTCCGGGTTCAGTTTTAACACTACTTTTTCGCTTTCAGTTGCCAATTCGTTTATCATTCTTGCTATGTATTCTGGTGTTTCAGCAAATTAAATTTTAATACAATAACAAAAACAGGCTGTGCCCTTAAAGTTGTAAAAACCGGACCGCATAAGAAAGTTTGTTTGTACACGAATTTTGATAATTTCGAAAAAAACTGTGCTAGTTAGAAATTTCGTTGATTTTTACATAAAAGTTTATCAAATATACAAAAAAAAAAACTGCCACGAAAGTATGTACATGGTGAGTACCGCCAGTTTTTTATGCAATGATTACCTTTTCATTTGTTAAACAAAACATTTTTCCAGTAAATTTATTTATTATATTTGTAAGAGATTCGCTAGATGCCATGTCAGAGCTCAAAAACAAAAGGAAAATTTTGCTTTCAAAAATATTCATTGCAATCATGAAGCAATATATTTGCAATAATACTGCAAAAAATAAGGTTGTTTGAAGGATGGTCAAATAATGAAATACAAACATCTTTCTAAGGTAGATATTTATTAAGTCAGTCATAACACAAAGGTTGACTCAAAGTATCCAGAATATTCCTCAGTAGTAGTAGGGAGAGGCGCCGCAGCTGCATCCACAGTTGCCGGCAATAGAGACAGCGCCAGCGGCGGGCACGTCACCGCCGAAACTGACAGCGCCGATTATCGGCACCTGACCAGAGACGACAGTGGTACCACCGACTCCCATCTCACCGACGACCACCACGTTTCCTTCACCAACGCCGCCGTAAGCAGGAGCAGCAATTGCGGGGGCAGCAAATCCAGAAGCCAAACCTCTTCCGTAACCATAACCAGCACCAGCAAGGACAGCGTCAGCTACAGCAGCGTTGGCGATACTGGCACCGGAGACTCCAGCTCCGTATCCGCAACCGACACCATTCACAGCGTTAGGAATGCCACCAAAAGCGACGTCAGCGACACCGAGACCCGCTCCGTATCCGTAACCTCTGACATCACCGACGCACCGGCTGAACACATTCTGTACCAAGCAAGCTTGGATGCAGACTAACAGGATAGCGAAGGTAGACATGTTTGATTGTTTTCAACGAAGTGCTGAACCCAGAATGATGTTCGGAAGACACTGTAACCTATTTATACTGTGAATCAACTGTGATAAATCAATTATTACGAAAATAAAAACGTGACATTATTAATTTAAATATCCACCTGTAAATGTTGTTGATGAAATAAATTATGAATTAATCAAAATTACGACAAAAAACTTCCTTATCTCTTAGCTTATGGCGTATAAAAAGCAAAAAAAATACAATTTGAATACCATTCTCGTTCTGTCAAATAGAACAGAAACTACAATGTCTGCCAAAGCTGTCCTCGTCCTCTGCGCCCAGGCTCTCCTGGTTCAGGTAAATTTTTAAATATGTGTATATAAATATATTATTCCTTTTTTTGTATCATACTAGCTGCCAGCGCAACTTCGTTTGCGTGGTGTCCTACCTACCAACCTAGTTAAGTTTTCTTAAATTTTATCTTCTTTCTACAAAGTATTAGAAATCTTTGAAAAAATTATGGAATTAATCGGTAAAGTCGTGTTCAAGTTATTCAATTTATTTAATATAATAAGAACGGTAGACACCAATTATACTTATCACTAGCATAATACATAATATTATTACAATGATTAAATGTCATATTATTCTATACAAAAACCAATAAATAAAAATAAATAAATACATGACGCACATGTATTACGCGAAAAGTCAAACATAAAGATATAATGGTAGTCCAATTATCAAAAAATATATCAATATCAGGGTTGGCGTCGAGGAGTGCATTGAGGTTGCGCAGAGACCGGCACACGAGGGACTCGGCTCGGGCCACTATTCAACAACTTGGAATAGAGAGAACCTGATGATTTCGATTGGGTCTGTGTCGAATGTATTTATCTGGCACGAATAGCTTACAAATGCAATCGATAACGCCGATAATATCGCGGAGCAGCTAGTAAATTTTAATTTTCTGTTTTCAGACTGCATTCAGCCAGTACCTTGGCCGCGGTATCGGCTGCGGTGAGAGAATCGTTTCGCCCTGTGGCTTAGCTAGCAATGGCTTGGCTAACGCATACAACGGTGTGGCAGGCGTAGGTTTCGGCTCGGCAGGAAATGCATTGGCTTACGGTGGTGCTTACGATGGCGCCTATGGCATTGCCAACGCTCCAGGAATTGCTCCCGCCAGTGGCGGTGCTTTACCAATCTCCAGCGCCTCCCCCATCGCTCCCACCGGCATCTCTGTTGCATCTGAGAACGCTATCGAAGGAATCCTCGCCGTGACTGGAGATCTGCCGTTCCTGAGTGCTGTAGCTTGGGAGGCTGCTCTGCCTACCGCTGGGGCTGGAACTGTTGCATACAGTGCTGGTAACGGTAACATTGGCATCGTGAGTGACAACGGGTACGGCGCTGATGTAGCTGGTGGACTTGCCTACGGCAACGGTATGGCCTACGGCAACGGTATGGCCTACGGAAACGGTTTTGCTTCTGGCGCAGCTGTGGCTGACAGAATCGCCTATGGCTCCGGTGTTGCTGCCGCTCGTGGGTTCGGAGGTATTGCTGCCCCTGCCTTCGGTGGATGCGGTTGTGGCTCTATTTACTGAGTGTTCTGATTCTATAAACGAATAATAAATATAATCAATTGTATAAAATAACCTTTGTTTAATTCATGTTATTGTTAATACCAAAAGGACAAGGGAAAGGACTGTAATACTCCGAGTTACAGTGCTTTCCCTTAATTCAAGTACATTCGACTACAACATTTATTTCTAAATTGAGTCTCTAAACAAAACTTATAAGTCAATAAATTTATCCCTTGACTTGCGGTTAAAAATAAAATTTTGAAATGAATCAAAAAATCCGACTGCGTAAAACAAAAACCAATAACTTAAGTATGTATTTTTATTAAATATTTGTTTATCCCCGACTTCAATACCTTATAAAATTCAAGTTATATTCAAAATTCTATAGATTAAAGAGCTTGTTTTTCTCTTTTCAGTTATTTTTTGTTTTACGCAGTCGGGTTTTTTGATTCATTGAATAATTTAATTTATTTGAAACTTTTTAGTTTTATTAATGAATGAGTTGTATGTATTGGTAAGTCAATGAGCGGTACGGTAAAGTAATGGCTTACAATCGTTAACCGCTCAGTACCTACCTACTGTCCTTGCATTAAACGTGGTTTTTTAGAGTTTACTTCAAAATGGCATAAAAGTATAACAATATATACATATATGGAATGGGCTGTTCACAAGATTTCATTTGATACCCATACCCATATGATACCCCCCCTCTTTTTTTATTCGAAGATGCCATATAAAAATAATATACCCTATGACACTCCCCCACAGTTAAGACAAATCTAACGACACCTCATATGCTTAAATCCATCAAGCCATTTAGGCTGCAGAGCGTGCAAAAGAAATAGACGTACATACATATATACACTAGAAAAACATAACCCTCTTCCGGGTGTCGGGTAAAAAATAACAGTTTATTTCTATTGTTTTCTTCGCCCGCGCGGATCATCAAACAGTCAAAGGATACGGTAATGTGAAAAAAATCGTAGTATTTAGTGACACAAAAAACCTGTTTACGCTAACCTACATTAAAAAATATTACTGTCAGCAAAAAAATCTTACAGCATAATCGGAGTTCGAAAATTTTGGCATTCCTCTCATCCACCATTATAAAATCAAAATGGCGGATGTTAGGAAGACTCCATACTAAAATCCTAAAAACCATTTGTGCCTCGATTTAATGATTTTTGAAATATCCAATTTCAAACGTATAATGGACTTATTTATTATTAACCAGTCTCCTTATAGGTAATTCTTAATTTCATTTTAAATAGTTTTTTCAATACCTGTAATCGCAACGTGTACTTACAAAGGCAGTGAACGTGGCTTGAAAGACACCATATGATTTCCACTTTTTTATTTTTAAGATGTAATTTAAAAGTTTAAAGATATTATCTATAATTATTTCGGATATGTTTATTATTTATTATTGTTACGACTTGGTTGGCTCATGCCATTATCATGAAGGATTGTGAAATACTGTAGTGAGTATATTCTTTGAAGTAAGTCTATCACAAGCTCTCGAGCTGTATACTACTGTGTCCAAAAAATAAGGTGACATTGTATTTATTTCGAAAATTCTTTATTTATTCTTCCAAATCAATTTCATCCCTTTCAAAGTAATCCCCTCCCGATGCAATGCACTTATGCCAACGGATTTTCCAATCTTCGAAACACTGATTGTAGTCACTTTCCGGGATGGCCTTCAGTTCTGTCTTCGCTTTGGCTTGAATCTCCTCTATCGTATCAAAACGGTGTCCCCGGAGCGATCTTTTGAGCTTGCTGAACAGCCAGAAGTCGCACGGCGCCAGATCAGGTGAATACGGTGGTTGCGGAACGATATGGGTTGAGTTTTTGGCGAAATGATCACGAATTACAAGTGCAGTATGGGAAGGTGCATTAGCGCTTAAGGCCCAAAATATCCTTTAAAATGGTATTGACCGAGCCTTTCGATATGCCAACCTCATCAGCAAGGTCTCTAATCGTTAATCGATGGTATTTCAACACCAAATCTTTGATTTGTTGTACGTGAGCTTCGTCGGTTGAGGTTGATGGTCGCCCAGGACGCTCTTCGTCTTCGACACGTTCACGGCCGGCTTGGAACTCACTATACCACTTGTAAACATTTTTTTAGACATAGCCTCATCACCAAAGGCTTTCTGTACCATCCTCAACGTATTCGCAGCAGAAAATTGATGCCCAAACAAAATTTAATGCAAATTCTTTACTCAACAAATTTCGACATCGCAAAAAAAGAAAAACTCACTTTTAGCAGCTCACAAAACGACGCGTATCTCAAACACTAATGAATATTTTGACATATAAATTTGACATAGATGTCACTGACAGTACTACCAACCTGAAAAAAAATTCTCCAAATCCTTCGACGCGTGCAGTTTAAATTCAAATGTCACTTTATTTTTTGGACACAGATGTACGCACCCCAGTGCAGTTGCTATTTCACACGTTCTTGAAGCTAATATTTATTAAGACTACGTGTAAGTGAAGTGATCATTTAATCCATGGCCATGCTAAGAACTCATATTTGACGAGAGGGTGTCTCTCCTTGACGCATGTTTGTCTCTTTTTGACACATGGATGTATATGGGCTATCAAAAGTAACCTATAAGGAAGGCCCTATTATAATTGTGAATTCACAATAATAAAACCATCGGGGCCCATGGTGAGTTTCTTGCGTCGCTTCTTCTCCTCATACGTGACTTTTCCGAAGCGTCTCCGTTTCAGCTTGGACAAAAATGCTTTCATATGTCCAGATATCCAGATTTCCGGCTGTTCTCCTCTACATGTCGCATTTCTCAACCGATTCTCGTTTTTTGTGATCAGGATTTGTGAGCAGATTTTCAGGTAATTATCTCTTTATTTATGATATTTAATATTTATTATTATTTCATTGTGATATGTATGAGTAGCTTAACCCAGTTATGTGTTTTATACGCGTACAGCTCGTGAGATTGTGATCGACCTTTTGTAAAGAGAATCCCACCAAAAACATTTTTATGTAAAATGTTGCCGCCAAGACATATAGCTTCCACTGTCAAAAAGTTATCAGATCTCATGTAGAGCCAAGCTTATAACTCTACTTGCCCTTACCTTACAAGCCCTAATTTCACAAACTCTACACCTTAGTCAAAATATGTGGCTTGGCCGTTTCGCTACTGTCACATGGGAGTAAGGTGAAAAATGTATTCACTGTTACTTTTTTGTTATAGAATAGTTCTTGTAGTAGTGAAACGGCCAAGCCACATATTTTGACTACGGTGTGTAGAGTTTGTGAAGTTAGGGCTTGTAGAGTAAGGGCAAGTAGAGTTATAAGCTTGGCTCTACATGAGATCTGATAACTTTTTGACAGTGCAAGCTATACGTCTTGGCGGCAACATTTTACATAAAAATGTTTTTGGTGGGATTTCACTTCTTTTTGTACATTAATATTGTTTTTTTTTTTTAAAATTTCCAAGTTTTATAATTTTTTTGTTGATTGTGTACTAATACAAGCTTACATACCAAATTTCAGCTTTCTAGGACTTCCGGAAGTACCCTATGAGTTTTGATGATCATCAGTGAGTCAGTGACGAAATCGGGGTTTTTTAGGTATTAATAAAATCTAAAGTATACGAGCTATGTTATTGAAATTTAATATGTTTAATAAGTTCACTATTGACATCATGTCCCGAGAATTTTGTTTATCTGGTATAATCCAAACCCAAGTTATGAGGCTTCAAAAAAAACGACGAAGCGCTTCGAGAAAAGGTAGGTAGTGCCCTTGCGCTTCGCTTGGCTGTCTTGGCGGGGGGGCACTGCCGTGCCCCCAGATAGTCCTTCAAATTTGTAAGTTCACTTTTTTAATACACGATGAAGCTTAGCCAGTTAACAAGCATACGGTGCGCCTGATGGTGACTAACAGTGCATACTGTGTGAAAATTATATATTTTATGACTAGAATTTATAACTATCAGATCGACTAGGCTGTATGGAACAAACCTTTGCCTGTCTTTTGGCGAGTATTATAAGCAGCAATTAATTTGACATATCAGTCATTTACGATGTTCGATACAACTATAAAACATTTTTTTATTTTTATAAACACAACCTAGACCTAAAATATAAAAAATAACAAGTTGAGGCCTTTCAACAATAAAAATGCGTAATAATTTCGATTGTGCTTTTATTTTAGTTTATATCATTTCCATTTCCTACCAGTATTAAAAATCTTCGTAAACGCTTCCGAATTCCGTGAAGGTTTCCGAATTCGTTTCCGATATCGAATCCGACAGTTTTAAAATAACCCTGCAGATCTCATGTAGAGCCAAGCTTATAACTCTACACGCCCTAACTTCACAAACTCTACACACCGTAGTCAAAATATGTGGCTTTGCCGTTTGGCGGAGATCCAATAAAGGTCAGAGCCCTCGGTTTGCGATTCAGACACAATGTTGCAGTTGGCCGGTTTTATTTTTAATTAATTTTAATCAAATTACTTAAGTACGTGATAGCCCATTTATCGTGTTTTATGGACTGGTACTCAATTTGCTCTTCATCTTATCAAAATAATTTTGAAAATAATATCTTCAAAACACCTTAGCAATCATTATTAATTACGTAAATATAGTTTAAAACAGAGAAACTGTGGAGTGATTCAATTAAAACAATAATTTACAAGCTGGTATTTATTAAAAATCATAAAACAAAGGTTGACTTGAAGCTTTCAGAATATTCTTCAGTAGTAGTAGGGAGAACCACCGCAGCTGCATCCACAGCTGCCGGCAATAGAGACAGCGCCAGCGGCGGGCACGTCACCGCCGAAACTGACAGCGCCGATTATCGGCACCTGACCAGAGACGACAGTGGTACCACCGACTCCCATCTCACCGGCGACCGCCACGTTACCTTCACCTACGCCGCCGTAAACAGGAGCAGCAATTGCGGGGGCAGCAAATCCTGAAGCCAAACCTCTTCCGTAACCATAACCAGCACCAGCAAGGGCAGCGTCAGCTACAGCAGCGTTGGCGATACTGGCACCGGAGACTCCAGCTCCGTATCCGCAACCAAGACCATTCACAGCGTTAGGAATGCCACCAAAAGCGACGTCAGCGACACCGAGACCCGCACCATATCCGTAACCTCTGATATCGCCGGGGCACTGGCTGAACACATTTTGAACCAAGCAAGCTTGGACGCAGACTAATAGGATAGCGAAGGTAGACATGTTTGATTGTTTTCAACGAAGTGCTGAACACAGAATGATGTTCGGAAGACACTGTAACCCATTTATACTGTGAATTAACTGTGATCAATAAATTATTACGAAAATTAAAACGTGACATTATTAATGTCAATATCCACCTGTAATGTTGTTAATAAAATAAATTATGAATTAATAAAATTACGACAAAAAACTTCCTTATCTCTCAGCTTATGGAGTATAAAAAGCAGAAAGAATACAATTTGAATACCATTCTCGTTCTGTCAAATAGAACTGAAACTACAATGTCTGCCAAAGCTGTCCTCGTACTCTGCGCCCAGGCCATCCTGGTTCAGGTAAATGTTTAAATATTTTCTTAATTATTCGTTTCATTTATAATTCGATGGTGTTTTACTTATATTTGATCACAGATTCATTACGTCGAGTAATGATGTGGCTCAAGGTACGAAACAAGAAGGAACCATAGAATTCTAAGAAAATACGCTGGCATAACTCGAAATCGCCGATAATATCGCGGAGCAGCTAGTAAATTTTAATTTTCTGTTTTCAGACTGCATTCAGCCAGTACCTTGGCCGCGGTATCGGCTGCGGTGAGAGAATCGTTTCGCCCTGTGGCTTAGCTAGCAATGGCTTGGCTAACGCATACAACGGTATGGCAGGCGTAGGTTTCGGCTCGGCAGGAAACGCATTGGCTTACGGCGGTGCTTACGATGGCGCCTACGGCATTGCTAACGCTCCAGGCATTGCTCCCGCCAGTGGCGGTGCTCTACCAATCTCCAGCGCCTCCCCCATCGCTCCTACCGGCATCTCTGTTGCGTCCGAGAACGCCATCGAAGGAATCCTCGCCGTGACTGGAGATCTGCCATTCCTGAGTGCTGTAGCTTGGGAAGCTGCCCTACCCACCGCTGGGGCTGGAACTGTTGCATACAGTGGCGGTAATGGCAATATTGGCATCGTGAGTGACAACGGGTACGGCGCTGATGTGGCTGGCGGAATTGCCTACGGTAACGGTATGGCCTACGGAAACGGTATGGCCTACGGCAACGGTTTCGCTTCTGGCGCAGCTGTGGCTGACAGAATCGCCTATGGCACCGGTGTAGCTGCCACTCGTGGGTGCAGAGGTATTGCTGCCCCTGCCTTCGGTGGATGCGGCTGTGGCTCTGTCTACTGAATATTCTGATTCCATAAATGATTAATAAATATAATCAAATGTATAAATGATACCTTTGTTTGATTCATGTTATGGTTAATATCGGATTATTATACCGGTCCTTCCCTTAATTCGACTACAGTTATTTATAAAAGTTGGGTCTCTAAACTAAACTTATACTTATGTCATTTATACAGTGTGTTTGCACATGGACTAGCGATATTTTTATGGCGAATAATAAATAGTATATTACGATACGTGTGCTTTAATTTATAGCTCGTGTGACATAAAATCGTCACCGTTTTAATTTATTTAAAAGATTAAAAAACACCATGAAATCCTGACGTAATAGAATAATATAATACATAAAAATATGCTCTAAACACGTACCTTTACCTACGTTTTCAACACACTCGCTCAGAAAGTGGAAAGTGGTCGCTCAGAAAGCTTGCTGGACTGCAAACTCCTTCCATAGACCCCGTATGGTTCCCTTCTTTTCTGCAATAGTCCTTGCACTTCGCGGGTGCTGTCTTTGGCCGTATCTTTTCAATAGTGCGGGCAGAGCTAGAACCCGCTTAGTGTACATATCCCAACACAGTAAAGTATCTTAAAGGGGCCTCTACGTGTTGGATCTGTATCCCCATGCACGCCTTTAAAAAGGACCGGTCCTCGGACCGTGAAATTCCAAAAGGAAAGATACAATAATAATAATAATGTGTTTTTCTTTTATAATATATTTAAAAATATAACTAATAAGTTAAAAAAAAGGAATAAATAGATAATAATAAAAAGCTTTGTCACATGTCAAACACCTAAAAACATTATATTTTTTGTGGTTTTTCTTCTACATCATTTTATTCAGAAAAATTTACAACACTTTTAGAAAGGTCAAAATTATAAAGTACTTTATGCATTTTTATAATATCTACAAAAATTAGTCTGTCTACGAGTATGAAGTGACAGTTCTCAAACGACATGGAACTCCTAAAACGCCACAAGAAACTAGGATATTGACAAAATAATCATAAAGACATGCTGGGCAAGGAGCAGAAAAGCACACCTTAGACCCCCGGACCCTCCGCCTCGCTCCGCATCGCAACAGTCAAATGCAGTAGCGTGGAGCGACGAGTACTTTTCGCCGCCGACGCCGGCCACCTCTGACCCGGAAAGAGGGTTATGATTTTCGACAACATGTATGTATGTATGTATGTTTGTATGTCTATTTCTTTAGCACGCTCTGCAGCCTAAACGGCTTGATGGATGGAAACATATGAGAGGTGTCGTTATATTCGTTTTAACTGTGGGAGTGACATAGGGTATATTATTTCTATATAGTGTCTACGAATAAAAAAGAGGGGGGGGGGGTATTAAAATCAAAAATTTCGTTATTATAAGAATATGTATCGTTTGTTTTGTTATTATAACAGTAATTGCAAAAATAAATACTTAGGTCATTGAATTATTACACATAGAAACAAAGTACACGCGCGAAACATAATCCATTCAATTGGAGCCATAATGGCATAACTGGCGTTTTAGTGAGTGGAGCTCTCAGAAAATTAATAAATATGACGGTTTGTGCAGTAAAATTGTGTCATAATTCATCAGGGAAGAAAGATAAGAATGCTGTTGTAATATTCCACAGATAAGCCACTAATTTTATTGCGTAATTCATCTAAAATAACAAAATTCAAAAATAAAAATACTTCACTCAGATTTCGAGCAAAGTGTTGCCAGCTGTTTGTGTGCGAATTTGTGTTATTTTACGTAATTTATACTGATTTTGTTAGAGTAGGAAGTAGAGTAAGTAATTGAGTCCGATAAGTTGTTACTTTTACTTATAGCTATTATAACTGACTAGCTGTCCCCCGCGGTTTCACCCGCGTTCTTGGGATAAGTAGCCTATAATACTGGGGATAATGTAGCTTCATATTAGTGAAATAATTTCGAATCAGACTAGTAGTTTTACACAGTATTAGTTTTACAGGTCGTTTTTTTACAGAGATTGACCCGTTTAAACACACAAACAAAAAACTCTTCCGGTTTATTGTATTATAAATATTAATATTATATTAGTATAGATTCAGTTAGATATTATAAGAATGTATCGCTATTCGTCTTTTATACGATAATGCTAATTAAATACCTACATAATTCTTAATCTTCTTTTTCTATACAACCTATCATATATGAAACCTATCATTACCAACAATACCTACTACAAATTGTACGATCATTCATAGCTCTGCACATTGTCTTGGTTTACTATGTTAAAATACCCGACATAAGTACTATGAAACATAACCATTAAACTAGTAATAAATAAATAACAGGCCTGTGTCTATGATAAATTATCTAAGCCGCAGAACATTTTAAACTATTTAATTAATTTTATGAATACTTACTTCCAATTTCATTCACTAGTAGAGCATAGCGATAAGAGATAAGAGAGGTAGAGCATAGCGTTTATTCGCTCAAAGAGCAGCTCGACTGGGGAAGTACCTCCACCTTACAGAATACCGCAGCCAAATAACTTTATGTTGTGTAAAGTTGTGTTCCTGCGCGTGAGTAAGGTCGCCAGAACTCATAGGGGAGGGGGGGAAGGTCGGTAACGCGTGAGCGATGCTTCGTGTGTTTCAAGCGTCCATATGGCTACGGTAACCGCTTACCATCAGGCGGGCCTATGCTTGTTTACCGACTTAGTCGTATAAAACTAGTATCGGAAGGTTAATTTTACCGAAAAATTTCGTTTAGCTTGCAACATTACTCGTGCGCTTGTGTGCGTGTCAGCGAGTGTAAATATATGGTACTCACGCACACATTGGTTGTCAAGTGGCCTACGAGTCGCGAGGATTTTAGTTCGATACTTCGCTTCTAAGCGTAATCATTCAATGACTTAGGTTATTGGTTTGTCCCTGACTGCAATACCTTTAAAAACAAAAGTAATATTAAAAATTCTATAGATTAAAGAGCTTGTTTTTATCTTTTCAGTTATTTGTTGTTTTACGCAGTCGGGTTTTTTGTGTCTTTTAATAATCAGTATCTAAATGGGCGCTTCTTCATTGGGGCGACACGACACGACATGCCGTTGCCGGCGGCGACATGTCGTCCGGCGACTCCGGCAGCTACGTTCTTCGTTAGAACGACACGACACGAAGCGGTAATAAAGAGAGCCGCGGGGGCGCGGGCGGCGCGTCCACTCGCACGCCCAAATGGAAGCTAGCATAATGAGCCACCACGGCACCAATGGGAGACTTGCTGCCAACGACATGTCGTTGCCCTGCAGGCCCAGTGAGACAACGTGCAGTACAATCTCATAAAAATATGTATCCACTGATGTCATGGACGGCTGCCGTTGCCGTGCGGTGTCGTGTCGCCCAATGAAGAAATGCTCAATGGCATAACATTCAACAACCATGCACCATAGTGCTCTAAAATGTGGTAAATCCATAGAAAGTAAAAAATATATATTTAAAGAATACATTTATTCCTGAATAAAAACAACAACTAGGTATTTAAACATAATAACAACTTATATTCCACAGCCACATCTAGGGCCAACAACAGGACCAACGCCTGCAAGTCCTCTCGAGTCAAGTACAGGAGCTAGTGACGCACCGTAGCCATTTCTACCAGCAAATTGAGTTCCATAACCAAGTTCAGCGGCTACTGCGTTTTCGTAGCCCAGTCTGGCAGCTGGAGCAGCGGAAGATTCAACACCTTCGCTCACAATGCCGATGGCACCGTTGCCGCAACCGTACACGATAGACCCAGTTCCAGCAGTAGGCAACGCCCCCTCTAAAGCCACAGCAGCCAAGACAGGCAGTTCACCATTCACAGCTAGAATACCTTCGATTGCGTTCTCAGACGCTATAGAGATACCCGCTGGAGCTATGGGAGAAGAGCTGGTTACACGAAATCCACGGCTAGCAGGAGCGATGTTACCATAAGCCATACCAGGGCCATAACCAGCTGCCAGAGCGTCATAAGCCAAAGCATTGGCTGTCATAGGTCCGTAAGCGAAGTCATTGGCTGCCAGGTTGATTCCGTCAGCAATCATGCCGCTACCGACGACGCCAGTATCGTATGAGCCTCTGAGGCATTGGCTTGAAATTACCTGGAAAGTTAATATAAATTAATCATATTTAATATCTAACAATATAATTCATATTCGTAGATGGAATATTATTATGAGAAATATATTTCTTTATTTCTCACCTGAATAAAGAGAGCTGAAGCGCAAATGACTAAAAAGAATTTGGCTGCCATATTTTTATTTATAATATGATGTTTCTTTAGAAAAAGAACACAATGATTGTCAACCCTTCGAAGGTTTTATACTAAACTATTGCTGCATCATCAAAGACTTATCGGTAGACAGTTATGTAAACTAGTACGTGACTACAAAGTGTAACTATTTTTTCTCTGATAACCTGATTATGATGTCACATCTAAGGTAAGGTCAGGGTTATTACGATAAATGGCGCTATCTATTACATGAAACTCTTCCAATATCGTCATTTTTACATAAAATTTATGAAATAGGGAATTGTGGAAGCGTTAGTAAAATACCTATCAATAAATGTAGTCAAATGATTAATGTTTTCATTTTTATGCACCTAAGATACTTACTACGTAAAAAGGAGACACGGAGAAGGTACGAAGTACATATATATCACTGGAGGGGACACTGATAATCCCCGCGGATTTATCGGTGCCCACCATCCGTCGCCCGCAAAGTAATTACGTGACAGCACATCTAATTGTATTGCCCCGCCCATCGACCAATAACCTTACAGCTTTTCGTGTGTGTGTGTGTGTGATTCAAAAGAGTAGGTAATTAATTTAGATAGTATGAAGTGCCTTGGTTAAACATTGGAAATTATACATTTCTATGAAAACCTTTACATTTAAATCACAAAACATAATTAACTTTTTAACAAAAAAATAAACCGCCTTCAAAGTACACTAAAAAGTATAAAATAACTCTTATCTTACACTGTTTTGAAGTCAGCGAAATATTTTCTATAGAACACGTCATGCGATTTCGCTCACTTCAAAACAGTGTCAGATAAGAGTTATTAAACACTTGACCGTTATGTGAAACTTTATATTTGAGATAGGCCCCTCCTTGTTTTCTGCTTTATCGTACCTTCTTTGTCTACCTTATATCGCCATCTCGCTCGCACATCCCCCTACCATCCACGCCAGGCAGAGCGGCGGGCCCCTCGTGCTATGCGTGCTTCACCGATGACATCCCTGTCGCGGAAGGTGCGCACCTTGCCCTCTATGCAGACGACGCTGCGTACTACACCACGTCGAGAAGGCCACACAATGCTGTGGCCAAGATGCAGAGGGCATTGGATGCCCTCCCTGAGTGGCTCGCGGCATGGAGGTTGTCGGTGAATGTCGACAAAACTCAGGCGATTTTTGTCGGACACCGCAACCGCCTTCCCAAGAACCTGATGATGCTGAACAAAGAGATTCAGTGGTCCCCCACGGCCAAATACCTAGGGGTGACCATTGACAGAAAAATCAATATGAAAAAACATGTAGAAAAAGTAGTGTCTAATGTACGCACCGCTCGCGTGTTATTGAGGCCAGTACTCTCGTCTCCCCTCTTGCCCCTTAGTACCAAACTGGGGGTATATAAGACGTACATAAGATCCCGTCTGACTTACGCTGCTCCGGCCTGGTATGCGCTCGTAGCGCCTCGGCTGAGAAAAAGAATGAATGCCCAACAGAATCTGGCGCTACGCACCATAGTAGGAGCCCACCGATACGTCAGGAATGACGTCATCGCGCGGGATCTTAAGATTGAGAGTCTGGCCGACTTTATTGGCCGACTCGCGACCACTATGTTCCGGCGTGCCGATGCATCAAGTTTGCTCCACGTGAGGAACATCGCCCCACTACACGCGCGGCCCCCGGACGGCAAAGCGTACGCGAGGGAGCTTATACAGCCCCCCGCATAGATAGACTCTTTCTACATGTATATATACTACCTATATGAGTACCTGTTCGACCGCTGAGCGCGACCCGGGCTTTTTACACCCGGTTAGCTGCCCGCGTTTAGAACAGCGGAAAATACCTACAAAATGACAAGATGTTACTAGGCCACCTTTGTTAAGGTGAGCCATCTACAGCGCCCCACGTGTTTTAGCACGTGGCGAGAACTTGACACTTCGTTAAGGGGGACAATCGTCCTCGGTCAACGACTACCCACTGCCCCGACGGGTGGTGAGAGACAGCTTAGAGAGAGCGGCGGGCATGAGCCGCGCGATCTCGTCATTGGCGTCTTGTTTTCTGCAGCGCACGGTTGTGCCTAGCGCTAGCGTAGCCTAGGCACACATGTAAGTTATTTGTATTTATATACCTTCTTATTTTAATAATATGAAATAATTTATAATTTTAACGGTTTTACCGTTCGATAATTCAAATTATTGTTGAAATTTTATGTTCAAAGCTTTGAACAAACTAATTCTTAAATACTTTAGTCTACCCACTTTTTAAAGATATTTTTGTGTGTACTATAACATTTTTATCCTAGGTTTTTCCTAGGTTGGTTCCAGTTTAGTTCAGATACAGTTGAACAAAAATCATGTGCTGACCGTAATAAATCACAACGTTGGAATTGTGATAACGGGTATCGCGGTATCGCTGTGATGTTCAAATTCTCTGAACTAAAATAAATCATGACCACAAGGGAGTGTTAAGGTGTCAACTGCTATCTAAATAATTTGTGTAGCAATTTATTATGTAAAACAGCATATTGAAAATAATTTCAATAATTAAAATACAAATTCAATCCGGCTTTTTAGATTTGAGAAACGGTCTTGTGTGCTAAAATTACTCGAAGTAATAAAGACAGTGATTTAACCTACATGAAGTCTACGAAACATTACGAGTTATATTTGAAGGTAGATTTTTTGTTATTGAGTTAACGTAATTACAACTTATTTGTGGTCTGAAATTATTGAAGTGAGGAATGAGGGTTCGTAATCCACTTACCAAAAGATTCCGTTTGCTATTAATACCAGACGAGTTAACTACAGTGCTTAAAACGGTAAAACATTTTTGCCTTTATAGTAAAATGATCAAATGCTCCCGCTTTGCAAGCTAGTCTGAGCTGCCATACACCAACCCACGCAGGTGCGGTGACTTGAAATGTACCCTCGCAGGGGCAGTGACTTGAAATTTACCCTCGCAGGGTATTCTTATGGATGTTGTGCCCGTACTCTGTACGCACATTCCCCATAATAATCAACCCCTCGCAGGGGCTGGTGAGTTTTATAATACCCTCGCAGGGTATTCTTTTGGATGTTGTGCCCGTACTCCGTACGCACATTTCCCATAATAATCAACCCCTTGTAGGGGCAGGTGAGTTGAAATATACCCTCGCAGGGTATTCTTTTGGATGTTGTGCCCGTACTCCGTACGCACATTCCCCATGATAATCCACCCCTCGCAGGGGCTGGTGAGTTTTATAATACCCTCGCAGGGTATTCTTTTGGAAGTTGTGCCCGTACTCCGTACGCACATTCCACATAATAATCAACCCCTCGCAGGGGTAGGTGAGTTTTAATATACCCTCGCGAGGTATTCTCTTGGATGTTGTGCCCGTACACACATTCCCCATAATAACCAACCCCAGGCAGGCAGGTGAGTTGAAATCGCGGGGTATTATTTTGGATGTTGTGCCTCAACGCACATTAAAAAGGCAGGTGGTGTTCAAAAAACTTTTTACCTTTCAATAGACTAGAATCAAATGCTTTAGAAGCAGATTTTTAGTAGGTAAAGAAAAAACCCAAATATCTATGCTCTTCGCAGGGTACTTCACTTAGATAAATGTTCTTCGCACATTCGCCATCATAATCAACCATTGCAACGGCAGATAATTTAAAATGCTCCCTCGTAGGGTTTTTTACTTGAATATTGCACTTTCACGCACATGCTTTAACATAACCTACCCTCATGGGGACAGATGGTTTTAAATGTAATGTATATTCGCATAGTCCTACACTGGGATACCTTTACACATATTTCCCACCATTATCAACTCTCACAGAGGCTGGTAACAAAATGTACCCTTACAGTGTATTTATTTTTAAGTACCTCACTAGGATATTGGTGCTTCTACGCACTTTCCTTAACATATTCAATCCTCGCGGGGTTCTTAGTATTCTAGTCCTTGTGAGGTACTCTGAAGACTTGATACTGACATTATCAAAGCGGGGCAATAATTTAAAATCCACCAATAGTGGTAACATCTACTAATCTCCGATTGACATACTGAAAATAATACACGGTTGTTGCATATAGTTTTACCAAAAGCTGCCGTTGGTAAAGTCAAGTCAATCGGTTCAGTACTAAGAGTATATTATTAGATACCGAGTCGGGCACACCATTAAAAAGGTTTGCTGATCCAAAAAAGTGGCGGGTCTCACTGACCACGGACAAAACTTGTGATCACGGACAAATATTTTTTACCGTGTCTCCGATTTATTTCAACCCTGGTTGTGTAAGGTAGAAACAGGCATATTTTCACTAGCGAATGTGTGCGACGCACCGCACATAGATGTCGATCGACCAGTAACGGCTACATATTATACATATACTTGCCTACCTTACCTTACTTTCGGTCTAAGCCGAAACTTTGCTTAATTAGACAATTGGGTAACAAACATATAGGGGATTAATAAATATGTATTATCGGTTATTTGAATGACTTTCTCCTGTCTAAAATTTTGTCATGTTTCATTCTAAAACGAGAATGAATAAAATTATACAGAGGCTACTTATCTCTATTAGCAAATAACCTCGACAAGCTAATACCAATGCCCCAAGTAACGTGTGTTTTATTATACGGAAATAATAATTATTTTCCTTAACAATCATCTTGGAGCCTAATCGGTTTAAACTTACCAAGCTATGTCATACATAACCCAAACGAGTCTGCACTATCGTGATTCAGCATACTGGTCGTTGGTTCACCTGCAAATGCGTTCTTATTTTCTAGTGAAATATGTAATCAAATCATGCCAATTAAACGGACTAGTTTTTAAAAGTGGTATATCCTGGCACAAGAGTTGCATTGCAATCACAAAGAAATTGAAAGCACTACAGGACCTAAATGAGATGTCGATTCGGAACGAGGGTGACCAAATCATCTAATGAATCGTATCGTTATCATATGAATGTATCGTTTGTTTCATTTATTAGTTAATCTATCGTTACTAATTATCGACTACCGCCAGAGTAGCACTTACGTAGCGGATACGCCTACACAGAATAATATTTATAATTAATACTTGTAGTAGATTTATTTGCTTATGGAATTCCCGTATACGTAGTTGCAAATTTTGAGTGTTTCGACCAAACCGACCATCAATACATAATTCACGAAGGCCCAAGCACCTAGCATAACCATTTTTACCTTCTCCAAACTGCTACCTCAGCAAGATCGGCTTGAGGCATAAACTTGCTAGTAATTCCTCGATGGAAAAAGAGTGGATTTTGGAGGGGCAGACCTCAAGTCAATCTTTGGCAGCTTTTCTACTTCCAAAGATTGGTCCACATACTCTTTTGTTGTAACCATGTCGTCTTTGTAGCACAACCCGCTTCTAACCATAGCTTGCTTGAAATAAAATGCTCAAACTTAATCCATTTGTCCGACTATGGGATATATTATAATATACAAGTAGTTAATATCATAACTATACGTATGCAGTTTCGTGCACTCATGTGCTCGTTGGACATATTTTGAGATATATTTTATAGCTTACGATGGATTCGTGTAATTTTTTAGAAACAAAATTATAGTCTACGAATTGTGCATAACTATACAGATCAAATACACTGTTGTCTTACTTTTGTAATTGGATTCAGGTTGAAGAGTACATGACCTCACTTTTCCAAATTTAAATTGCAACATGTAAAAGTTATAATTATGTTTTCCCTTGACTGAACGCTAGGACTTATAAATCGGGTAAATATTTGAGTGATAACGTCGCTGGTTATTATAATAAAATACAACATGAGTAAAATAAAATGTACTAAGTATACACAAGAATTAACGTTTTGATATAATATATTAGGTACCTATGATTTACGTTGTGGAGGTAGGGTGGTGAATAACAATGTCGGCACACAAACTATAGCAGCCATATAGCCATCTGTTACATTATGTGTAATGTCTCGTACTTTACACAACAGACGTAAAACACCGAAATGTAATCAACTTATTATTCGATTGAGATGACAAGCCAAATCTGCATCTGGAACAGTAGGTAGGTACTGCAAGATGAAATAAATCATCGCTGGAGCGGGCATAATGCATTCCCGGGCAACATACGCTCAGCTAAAAAGCCAGCCCAGCAGCTCAAAATTGGTCTTATCCGATCTGATTCGAAATCTGGTCACGTGCCTATTGGAGATAGGTATGCAATTATGCAATACTTTCAGATAGTCCTATAGCTGATAAAAAGCCACTAATAGCGGGATAACAATATCCTCGCATGATTCATTCAAGATCATTGACATGTTTATGAAACTTATTAATTAAAAATGTATTTCTATGTTAATCAATTATTTGATAAGAACTTCAGAAATTGCTTCTAGTCAATTATATATTTTGGTTTGTACTTTATAAATCAAATTACGGTAATACCTCGCACATCTTTATATTTGTTGATATATTCTGTCTCGCGATATGGTCAAACAGACTCATTCAGAAGTATACTTGAATACAGTACTCGTATATCCCAAACTGGAAAAATACGTAGGTCACAGGTATATCACAAATCAGTTTATGCTTTTACCACTATTACTGAACTAAGCATAAAGTCACATTGGCATCCACTTCTACCAGGCGATAACAAACACGTCTCAAATATAAAGTTTCAAATAACGGTCAAGTGTTTAATAGAAGCGTTTTACCTGAAAATAAAACGCATATTAAATACTTACCTTATTTGAAACTTTAGTTTTTAACTCTGCCTGGTATTTTCGACACAATGACGAGATCGCGCGGCTCATGCCCGCCGCTCTGCCTGGCGTGGATGGTAGGGGGATGTGCGAGCGAGATGGCGATATAAGGTAGACAAAGAAGGTACGATAAAGCAGAAAACAAGGAGGGGCCTATCTCAAATATAAAGTTTCAAATAAGGTAAGTATTTAATATGCGTTTTATTTTCAGGTAAAACGCTTCTATTTTATACTTTTTAGTGTACTTTGAAGGCGGTTTATTTTTTTGTTAAAAAGTTAATTATTTTTGAATTTTTAGTTTCATTATATACTGAATACATCTGCGTAACCCTTTCGAGTGTACAGGCCTGATGTTTTGTTGTGTGATTGCGTAAACAATGCATATTTATGCGATAGCAGCAATCGCGGCTGATTTACTGTAATTTTTTTAAGTGTTCCGTTGTATATCTCCGAAACTCATCATCAGATCTATATGAAATTTATATGGGACCCCTTTCGAACAAAAAAAGAATTTTGCAAATCCGTCTATATATGACGGAGTTATGCCCGAACATACATAAAAATAAAATAAAATATAAACATCTGAATTGAGAACCTCCTCCTTTTCTTGAAGTCGGTTAAAAATAAAAAACTGTTAAAGAATAGAAAGAAAGAAAAATAATAACAGTACAAAAGGATGAACTACAAAAAGCTATGACACCGGACAAAGAAATAATTACGGAACGTTAAGAGAGGTAGGGCATAACGGGTTAAGGGCAATATTAAAAAGGGGTAATACGTTTCTTCTTCACGTATTAATGAGTAGATAACTTTCTTACTAATGAAAAAAATATCTATGGAAACTTCACTTGTAGTGACGAAAATTTGTTTACTATTTTTCTAAATTCAAATAGACCTTTGCAAGCACTTATATATATATAGTGTGAATTCAATACCGGTTCGGAAAGATATTAATACAATCTAGAATGGGCTTGCGTTTGAAGTTATGACAAGGCCAAGAATGTACCACTACCACGCTTACCCAAAAAATGCGTATTCTCGCCTTGATAAAGGTGTCGGGAAACGTAGACCCCGGACGATAGTTCCACTCCTTTGCTATTCGCATAAGAAACGCAGAAGCGATTGTGTTCATATACACGGGATGTCGACAACGTGTGAGTGGAAATTCTCCCAGAGTTTTGTGGTTCGATGGAGAAATGGGGATGGAGGAATTAAATTGAACAGTAATGTAGCACACTCCAAAATATATCCTATAGAAGACAGACAAACAGGAAACCTTACGTCGATGTTCAAGACTCGTTAATTTTGCCTCAGTTAGCGAAACATCACTGTTGAGTCTCCTAGCAAGTCGGTCTATTGAGTCAAGGGCCTCCAGCTGGTATTTGGCTGGTATCTATCCCAGAGGTGATAACAGTACCAGGGCTACATCACTCAGTCACGGACGCTCGATAAGTACCTACCGCTTGGTGGACTGCCCGCAGTGCAAGTAACAGAGGGCCGCCGTAAGCTAATGCGAGAACTTGTACGCAATAACGCATGGCACAATTTACTTTAATTCAATTTTAAAGTACTTTTACATTTCGCTGGTTTGTTTGATTCATAAAAATAGCATATTATTGAAATTAATCACGCGATTTAATTATTTTCAATAATAATGTTATTTTAACAGTGATTTTAGAGTAGGGAAAATAAATATCCATCATTACATAAGCTAAAATACTTTTTATTCCTAATATGAATAAGCAAATAATTGTAATCATACAAAAATATTGAATGAATGAATGAATGAATGATTAATTTCGCTCGAATTGTGGTACATACAAGGTCATAATAATAAACGATCTCACTCTTCACCAGCAAGTGGTATGCAAAATTGACAAAATTTGATACAATATGAAATAAAATTATAATAAATTGAGTTTTAACATTCACAAAATAAATTAGGCAATAAACAGATTTAACATTCACATAACATAAACTATGTCTATACGATTTTTAAATTGTTATCCATATCTAAATTTATAATTTAAATAATCGTTTATTGAGTAAAAACATTCAACATAATATTTTTTTTTAAATATAACTTTAAATTTATATGGTAAATTACGAATACTTTCAGGCAAATTATTGTATATTTTAACAGCAATATTTTTATATTTGAATTATAAAGCGTTGTTCTTCTGTTTGGTAGACTCCTTGGAAATCTACTATGATTACTACATTCATCACTAAATCGATTAAATAGCTGCATATGCATTATAACAAAACAACACATTTCATAAATGTATAAACAAGGGACAGTCAGCAAAAATTTTTTAATAATGGTTTGCAAGAAGTCAAACTATCTACATTGCAGATTGCTCGTACGCATTGCTTTTGTGCAATAAATACTCTAATGACATGGCATGAATTTTCCCACACGATTATACCATATCTAATGACAGAGCATACATAGCCGTGGTATGCCTGGAGGGCCGTATGTTCACCTGCAATCTTCACCAAACGCCATAAGGCATAAACAAATGGATTAACTTTCTTACATATCCTACTTATATTAGCCAGGAATATTTATCATCTAGGGTAATGCCAAGAAATATTGTTTCATCACATTCATTTATGCTATTGTTTTCGAAAGATATAACAAGTTCTTTTTTTTTTTAATTTTTAATAAGTAATTGGATATATTTGGTTTTATTTATATTTACTGTCAGGTTATTAGCTTTTAGCCAAAGTATTATGTCATTGACAGTTTTATTAACTTCGTCGCTGTAGTTTTCTTTATTTATGCAAGGTTTAATTACTGAAACGTCATCTGCAAAGAGTGTGCAGTCATATTGAGTTACATCCGGAAGATCGTTTATGTATATAAGAAATAAAAGTAATTCAGTCTTTGTATTTATATTTTATAATATTCTTTCGACCATGACAGCGTTTTCTTCGGAGACAGTGCGTCTTGAAAGACTAACGGTAGGCTAAGATATTGGTTGATTGTTAGATGTACGCAGGTATCTAGCTAAGAACATCAGAATCCATACAACGCTATCGCTACACGTGCCGCGTTCAAGGGCGAGCGGCACGGGTGCGTTTGATCTAGCTGACTCACCGGTACAGAGCGAAGCAATATGAATTTTAGCGTCACGACAATTGAACTCAAAATAGCGTACTTCGCTGAAGAAAGAGAGGTAACTGTTACAACTTTAATCTGTGACAGTACCTACTTGATGCATGAACAGTCTTGTGCATTGTTCAGTTGCAGCAACTGATGCAGCGTAGAGCATCGCTTAACCCTACAGAGGATGCCCAATTTTTTACAGCTCTGTTTTAGCCTTTGGCTCAATTGAACTACTTTTTGGTAGTTAAGGCTATGCCTAGGAGTTCAAGTTGTCCGGCAATCGGTAAGGATATCTGGAAAGGAGTCGGGTAAGGAAGGGACTCCTCTTAGCGGTGAACAGACACGCATGTGTCTTGGAGGGACTAAACTTCACCTACTGCTGGTAAATTTGACCTTCATAAGTGACCTTCTGGGACTAAATTTAATAAATGGCTTTGATTTTGACCAGATTAGCTTTACCCCAATCGGAGACTGCTTGCAGGTTCAGGTTAATACGCTCAACCATGGCCTTTCTAAGCGTCAAGATTTCATCATTGTTAGCCTGTGCGCTTGAAAAATAGCTCTCCACAATAGTGCTGTTATTGTTTCCATACCCAAATATACCAGGTTTTAGCTTCCTGTAATTGCAAGTTATAAATTGGACAGTTTTATCGCTATCGTAGGAACGGTACAGCGCATACAATACTAACAAACAAACATTGATTTTTGTATAAATATAAGAATATTATATATTCTGTATACAAAAAGGGCAGGAATGGGAATCGAAATTTCAAAATAGTTTTGACGGGGTATCATAATTTGTACATTCCAGAACAGGGTTTTATTTTCTTTAATATTGTGTAGTTTTTGGATTCGTATATTTTGAAAGATGGAGTGATTCAATTAAAACAATAATTTACAAGCTGGTATTTATTAAAAATCATAAAACAAAGGTTGACTTGAAGCTTTCAGAATATTCTTCAGTAGTAGTAGGGAGAACCACCGCAGCTGCATCCACAGCTGCCGGCAATAGAGACAGCGCCAGCGGCGGGCACGTCACCGCCGAAACTGACAGCGCCGATTATCGGCACCTGACCAGAGACGACAGTGGTACCACCGACTCCCATCTCACCGGCGACCGCCACGTTACCTTCACCTACGCCACCGTAAACAGGAGCAGCAATTGCGGGGGCAGCAAATCCTGAAGCCAAACCTCTTCCGTAACCATAACCAGCACCAGCAAGGGCAGCGTCAGCTACAGCAGCGTTGGCGATACTGGCACCGGAGACTCCAGCTCCGTATCCATAACCAAGACCATTCGCAGCGTTAGAAATGCCACCAAAAGCGACGTCAGCGACACCGAGACTCGCTCCGTATCCGCAACCTCTGACATCGCCGAGGTACTGGCTGAACACATTTTGGACCAAGCAAGCTTGGACGCAGACCAACAGGATAGCAAAGGTAGACATGTTTGATTGTTTTCAACGACGTGCTGAACACAGAATGATGTTCGGAAGACACTGTAACTAATTTATACTGTGAATCAACTGTGACCAATAAATTATTACGAAAATTAAAACGTGACATTATTAATTTCAATATCCACCTGTAATGTTGTTAATAAAATAAATTATGAATTAATCAAAATTACGACAAAAAACTTCCTTATCTCTCGCTAATGGAGTATAAAAAGGCAGAAAAAATACAATTCGAATACCATTCTCGTTCTGTCAAATAGAACTGAAACTACAATGTCTGCCAAGGCTGTCCTCGTCCTCTGCGCCCAGGCTCTCCTGGTTCAGGTAAATGTTTAAATATTTTCTTAATTATTCGTTTCATTTCATATTTTGATGGTGGTTTACTATGCTTATATTTGATAACAAATTCATTACGTTAAGTAATGATGTGGTAAGGTACGAAATAAGTAGGAACTATAGAATTCCAAGACAATACGCTGGCATAACTCGAAATCGTCGATAATATCGCGGAGCAGCTAGTAAATTTAAATTTTCTGTTTTCAGACTGCATTCAGCCAGTACCTTGGCCGCGGTATCGGCTGCGGTGAGAGAATCGTTTCGCCCTGTGGTTTAGCTAGCAATGGCTTGGCTAACGCATACAACGGTGTGACAGGCGTAGGTTTCGGCTCGGCAGGAAACGCATTGGCTTACGGTGGTGCTTACGATGGCGCCTACGGCATTGCCAACGCTCCAGGAATTGCTCCCGCCAGTGGCGGTGCTCTACCAATCTCCAGCGCCTCCCCCATCGCTCCTACCGGCATCTCTGTTGCGTCCGAGAACGCCATCGAAGGAATCCTCGCCGTGACTGGAGATCTGCCATTCCTGAGTGCTGTAGCTTGGGAAGCTGCCCTGCCCACCGCTGGGGCTGGAACTGTTGCATACAGTGGCGGTAATGGCAATATTGGCATCGTGAGTGACAACGGGTACGGCGCTGATGTGGCTGGCGGAATTGCCTACGGTAACGGTATGGCCTACGGAAACGGTATGGCCTACGGCAACGGTTTCGCTTCTGGCGCAGCTGTGGCTGACAGAATCGCCTATGGCCCCGGTGTAGCTGCCTCTCGTGGGTGCGGAGGTATTGCTGCCCCTGCTTTTGGTGGATGCGGCTGTGGTTCTGTCTACTGAATATTCTCATTCCATAAATGATTAATAAATATAATCAAATGTATAAATAAAACCTTTGTTTGATTCATGTTATGGTTAATATCGGAGTATTATACCGGTCCTTCCCTTAATTCAACTACAGTTATTTCAAAGTTGTGTCTGTAAACGAAACTTTTATACTTTATGTCATTTATACAGTGTGTTTGTACACGGACTAACGATATTTTAATGGCGTGTAATAAATACTATATTACGATACGTGTGCTTTACTTCACGCCGTGCAAAAAAGTAAGTTCCAAAACTAAAACCCGACTTCGTTCTAAAAAGTATGAAACAAGAAAATATTCTGATGTGAATTTTTTATGTACACACTTTTCAATATTTATCGTCTATTAAATAAACAACTTACACGTAATATATTTCAATGCAATTAATACATATTCATAGTGATGTTCAGAGGATAGCCGTGGTCATATGCCACTTTGCCCTAAAGTTACGTCTTAATCTGTGCCTAAATCTTTTTTTTTTTTTTTTTTTTTTTTTTTTTTTATTGAATGGCTTTGTCGCTGAGCGACCATATCGCCTTATAAGGTACAAAATTAAAGTGAAAAATATAGAATAAAACAGTTATGAACTTAATCCTAATTTAAGTAATTCGTACAAAATTTTGGCTTTGTCGGACGATGGATATGCTAAAATACTATTACAAATACCGATGTCACTACCTCTATCCGCACCGAAATGAGTTTGTCTAAAGGTTGCATTTCGTACACACTCCCATAGAACATGTTGAACATCTTCGACTACTCCGCAATCAACACAATTGGGTGAAGCAACTTTCTTCATCAAAAATGCGAACGTATTCGACGGTATATGGCCAGAGCGCAACCTCAGAGCGATGACTAAGCTGTTCCTATCTAATGTTGTATGATCAATCCAGGGGAGCCTAGAGATTTGGGGCTGGATAGTCCGATACCAAATTCCCTTGTCTCTTGATCTCTGATCGAAATATTCCTGCCACAAATCCCTACACTGATCTCTTATTAAATTAATGCATTCAGAAAATAATGGTACTATTGTTGTTGGAATACCATCAACAGCTGCTTGTCTAGCTAAAAGGTCAACGTCGTCATTTTCTTTGAAATTTATATGTGAAGGAATCCATTGGAGAACCACTGTTCTATCATTAGTTTGTAGTCTTAAAATTAATTCCAATATCGTATAGGCTATCGGTGTGCCTCGCCCTTGCGAGGTGCACCGAGCCAAGTGTTGCAAGGAGCTTTTAGAATCAGTCAAAATGACAAATTTATCGAAATTAAGAGAACTAATGTAAGACAACGCTTCAGCAATTGCTATTAATTCTAAATGCATAATAGAAATATTGGAATCAATTCTAAGCTTAATGAAACAACTATGAACTGGATCTAAAAATGATGCACCGCCGGAATTTCCTTCTTTGGATCCATCCGTAAATACCTTATGAAATCCTCGGTATTGTTCTTCAACATAATTAGTGCAGATGTTTTTAAGATTATCACAACTATATAATCGTTTTGCGCGATTAATCAAAGGAATAGATAAAACAATAACTGTTGACAGATTAATGCTGCTGACCCATGTTGTTAATGAATACATCTCAAGTTTTGTACTAGTGTGCAAAGCTATTAAATCTAAAGAAGAGTGAATATTAACGAGAAGAGGAAGTTTTTTATTAGACCAATAACGAGAATATCTATCAGAGTGGAGATCTTGTAAGATGCTCATAGTTTTACTTTCCAAGGACTTAGATTTAAGCCAGTATTTTCCAGCAAGGTATCTTCTACGGATCGCCAGAGGTGGAACATGTAGTTCGTTTTCCATAGCATGAATAGGGGTGCTTCTTATGAAACCACCGACTACTCGCAATGCTTGATTTTGAACCCTATCAAGTCGAAGAAGATTGGAATGACAACTATTATCATAAAGAAAACTTGCGTAGTCAATTCTACTGCGTATTAGATTTATATATAAACGCCTTATGTGTTTTTGATGGATCCCCCAGCCTGGACCAGACAATACTTTTAGAATATTTATATATTTTGATACTTTTTGAGCAGTTTCATTGATATGTTTTCCCCATCGTAAGGGACTGTCTAACCACAAACCCAAATACTTAGCACAGCGAACTAACGGTAAAGATATATTATTAATTCTGATATCAATTGTAGATCTAAAACCACCCTTTTTAAACACACAAACTTTACTTTTGGAAGGAGAAATTAATAAACCTAAATTACCGAGAAGCAAATTTAATTTCTGACAAGCATATTCCAATTCTCTGAGACATATTTCTAAATTTATATTTGAAAAATGTAAAACAAAATCATCGGCGTATTGGGAAATATCGACATTACTAATATTTTTACAGATATTTATAGTGGCAACATTAAAAAGAAGTGGAGACAGAGGGTCTCCTTGAGCCAACCCACGACCCGTGTTCCTTGTCAATGTGTTATCATCTACTGTTATAAATAACTGTCTATGTTTTAAGTATGTCCAGATGTATTGGCAAATTTTAAAACCCACTCCGAGCTTATCGAGAATATGAATTAAACAAGAAACGTCTACATTATTATACGCGTTGTCTATATCTACAAAACAAGCAACAGTCGTAAAGTTTTTTGAAAATCCTTTTTGTATTTTAGAGACTAAACGAGTGAGATTATCAAAGCAAGATCTACCTTTACGGAAACCTATCATATTTTCTGGAAACAATGATTGTTTTTCAAAATACCATTCCATCCTCTTATTCAAGATATTGTGAAAAATTTTGCATAGACATGAGATAAGTGCAATTGGACGCAATGCAGAGTCTGAATTAGGATCCCTACCAGGCTTAGGAATAGGAACTATTTTCACTTTACGCCACTGTGAAGGAACAAAACCATTGTTCAGAAATGTATTGTACAACGATACCAATATTGTTTTACCGGAAAGGGGAAGATGTTTAATCATCGAGAAAGACATTTCATCACATCCTGGAGCAGTATCCGTATTTTTAATCGAATTTTCTAACTCTTCAACGGATATAACAGATTCAAGACACACGTTTTTAGAATTAATGATAGGTTCAGGTGGACAGACGAAGTCTGGAGTAAGCTTATACAATAAATGATCGGCTTTTACTTTATCTATGTGGCGATTAGGTGAATTATGATGGCCTTTTATCCATTTCATTTTGTGCCATAATTCAGATGTTGTAGAAGAATTATCAAGGGACGAGCAAAACTTTTGGAAAGAGACACATTTAGCTGAACGAATAATACGTTGTGCAATCTGTATTTTTGTTTTTAATAAATTAAAATTATCAGGAGACGGACAACGCCTGAGATTCGCCAGAGCAAGTCGACGTTCAGCTACCGCCTTAGATAGTTCTGTATTCCAGTAAGGTTTAGGAGTAAATTTATCACTAATATTTTGAGGGATTTTAACTATGGGAATAAATGTTTCGGCGGCTTCTTGTAATGTAATTTCAAACTTGTTGTAAAAGTCCTGAGGATCTATAGGAGTAACAAATCCAAAAAATGCATTTTCTATGTATTCCGTGTACGATTGCCAATCACATTTTTTAAAATTCCTTTTTTTTATGTTATTCCGACGGACGCTCATGGTACTAGATATTTTTATTATGAGATGATCGCTGCCAAGTGATTCATTTGTAATATTCCATGAAAACATTGTAGCCAACTCAGATGATACAAATGAGATATCAGGGGAAGTCTGTTGCAATATGCCGTCAACATATTTAACCCTCGTGGGACCGCCATTATTCAAATAAATAAAGTTGTGATCTAACATTGAATCAAAAATTTGAGATCCTCTTTGGTCGGCTTTTATCGACCAATTTAAATGATGTGCATTAAAGTCGCCAAGGATTAAAGTTTTACGACTTACCAGAGAAAATATATAGTCCCAGTCATTTTGAGTTGTATTGACCGTCGAAGGACAATAAATAGAAATAATGTTATCAATATGAGGACAATTCAATATTTTTATATGTAAAAGTTCAATACCTGTATTAGGGCTGTGAGATGCACACTGGATTGCTTTAATAGAACTATGAGTCATAATCGCCACTCCACCGTAGCCGTCCGCTCTGTCTGATCTAAATACATTGTAACCGCTCATACGAAATAAACTCTCAGGAACTAACCAAGTCTCGCTCAATACTGCGACATGGATTTTTTCTAATGTAAGAAATGCTTCGAGAGGTAGTGACTTCGGCCTTACGCTCTGACAATTCCATTGAATAATATTAACGTTTCTATCAATGATGGACCTATCCATTATTGATAAAAACGGTCATCAAAGATTCAAGCGATATGTTATTAATTATTTTATGTAATATCCATTCCGAACATATTGTTACAATCTGATGAATTTTATTTTCTAAGCTGATATTAGACTTAATAATATTTTTAACTTTGATCAATAAACAAATAAAACTAATGTTGTAATTTTTAGATTTAGGTTCATCAGCCTTATTACTTGGGAAAACTTCAGAGCACTCGGATTGTGTGGCAGCATTTTCAAAATCATTCTCAGTCGGCAAAGGAGATGGAGCAGGAGTCGGCTGTCGCTGTTTTTCCTTCTTCTTCGTGAATTTTTGAATAATTGGGGACTGGTTTACTTTTTTTAGATTGGTACCCAGCACAGGTGATTTTATTTCATTGAATGTAGGTTTCATCAAAACTGCGCTAGTAAATGATGGTTGACTAATGGGCTCGGGTACAGTCTCGCTTCTATTTTCAGAAGAAGAATTCCGAATTGGGTTGAAATTATCTGTAGTTGGGGAAGGAGGAACATACAACTCCAAAGCTTTCCTATATGTACAATTAAATTCTGACATCAACTCTCTTATTCTTCTTTGTTTCTTGTACATCGGACAAATTTTTTGTAATGCCATATGGTTTTCAGTGCAGTTTACACATCGAAATGTAGTTGACTCACAATTATTATGATTTTTGGAGCATTTTGGACATATGATTTTTTTAGAAGGACACATTTTCAGAGTGTGGCCAAACTTCCAGCATCTAGTGCATTGCGTCACTGGAAATATGTATGGTTCAACTTTTATCCTTAAGTTATCAATAGAAACACATGTCGGAAGTAAAGCTCCTTTAAATCCAAGACGAATTGATTCACATAGAACCCAGTTATTATCAGAGGAGGACACAGCATCATTATTTCGCTTATTCAACCTTTTAGCAGAAATGATTTCTCGATCACATGATAATTCTTTTAGAATTTGCGCGTCTGAAAGGCCTAACTCAATATTTTTTATTACGCCGTATGATATACCAACCTCTGATGTTTTATAACTTCTCCATCCAAGATCAGAAAATGATTTGCAATTGATAAAATTATCTGCATATTTATCGTCATCAAATGTTATAAGCATTTTATACGAGTGAGTGTACTTAACTCGACTAATACCATTCACGTTGTTATCTTTGAATAATTTGGCCAGGGCGAATTGTTTAGGCAATTTAGTATCATTACATGTAACAGAAACAAAGGATTTTTCTTGGTTTTGTTGGTCCCTACGTACAATCTTACGTCCTCTCATTACTGTGTCCCAGCTTTCGTCCGGAGAGTTGTCCTCCCTGTTTCTTTTTCTCATTCTGTTTTCATCCATCTCCATATTTAAATGTGTAAGGTCACTGCATTCCATAATTTCGCTGTCACACTCATCCGATTGGTTGTTATTCACGGCACCACTCACTTCAACTTGAACTGTATTATCTACATCGTAAGGTTCATTGACCATTGCGCATCAAGCGGCGACCCGGCCGCACGTGTGGGACGAGACTCGCCTCTTATCTATTTTTTATTAATAACACCTTGCCAATAAATGCACGGCCTATTCACTCGATGCGTACGCAACGAATGGCCTAAATCTTATGATCACTTAATTACTACTGTTAGAGTAGGTATATTCTTTTCTTGGGGTAGGTGCATTGAAATATAAAACTAAGGAAGCATAATTGTGAACAAAATCAACGCGAAATTCGGCTCCACACTTTACTACATTGACAAAATATCTCTAGTATTCGAACGAAAGAACACACATGCAAATAAGCCAATTACCTGCGCTTACCGCGTTTGCCTAACGCGTTGTATTCCGGCAAGCGCGATGATTGGTTCTCGGCGGGACAGCCTAATGCTAATTGGTCCGCACGCCTGCTGCAGTGCGAGATGCGTGGACGATGTTATGCATTGATTGTAAGAGGATAAGTTATAAAGTATCGTAATGCATATGCATATATAAGTCGGATTAATTAGTTGTAATTTAACTATACCACTCTATTATATTCATTTAAAAGTTTGTGATGTGCTTTTTGGATTAAAATATTTCTTTGTGTTATAATTGTAAGGATCTAAAATTAAGAAGTATTTTAATCAGTTTATGGTTTTTACATACGAATTATAGAGTGATGGGTCGCGTTAAGGTCATATCAGAGGGCGAACCACAAGCTCTTAAAACAATATTATTATAACCTTATTTGACTTTTATTTTTCTTTGACATCCGACGTCAAAACGGGACAAAAGACGAATAAGGTTATTTTAACCTTGTTTTAAGAGCTTGTGGTAGGCCCCCAGGAGATACGTGAATGGTGTTATGAAAAATAAGTAAGCTTGTTCATGTGTTTACTTTTTATTTTTTGTAAGCTATGTGGCACCTTTGAAAGTAAAAAAAGTGTATGATGTGTGATCAGTAGCGAATATTGCAGAACTCTAGAACTCTAGACTGCTTGCTGTGTGCACAATAGTCAACACGGAATGCAGAACTCGGAACTCTAGAACTCTTTTCAGTGGAATCGGCGCCTAAAGTGTCACGTTTCCGAGATATTTGGAGGTAAAGATCGCCATATAAGAATAACGACAATCATTAAAAATGAACTTATTACGTGTTTATATGCATTGAATTGTATTTAAATAATAGTACCCAGGTTGATTTAACGGATAAACGTTGAGACGTGACGCTGGTCTGGGCATTCAATTTTTTTTAACAGATAGTAAATTATCTAAGAAGTCTTTCTGCAAAGTCATTTCTTGAAGCAACCTCATAGTTTGTATTGAAATTTGTTAATACAATCACAATTTTGCGACTTTTGACATGACAGTTGCGTTTCTTTAGGAAAAAGTGTAGTCCATCCATACAGCCAAATGAGATGAGTTTTAAATGTATTTATATTGAAATTCAACTTTGATAGGTTTTTTTTTATCCAAACTTATTTTATATGTATAAAAAACTGCAATTATACATTTTACAAGAAAAATCGTAGGTTCAAACGGTTCAAAAACCAACTCAGCGCACCCCCACTCTTTGTAGTCTTGTGGTCACTACCCCTAGAGTGTATATAAAAAGCCGGCGGCGCGGAGGGAGAGCAGGCATAGGCGACCAGCAAGCATCCCTCCCCGTACCCCCTCGCATACCCCCCCTCCCCCCTACCCCACGTCCCGTCTTGGAAAGTTTTACCGATTTAACTATTTATTTGGATATTACCTCCAAATATCTCGGAAACGTGACACTTTAGGCCACCATATTGGTTAACATTTTTTGTTTGTATAAGTGTCCTCTACCCATATACATAAGTAACACCGTGCGCCGCAACATTGAAAAAAAAACTAAAATGGTGGCTGGCACGCTATGCCACAAAGGTTCTATCCTCTTTATAATTATAGGTACTAGTGCATAACAGTTTAAGTGAAATATCAAAACGTGTTAAATAAATACGCATGTTGCGTTCATGTTGCATAACACTTTCCAGAGTCACAAGTATAGGATTTCAAAATGTTTATTTACTCACATATGAAAAGTGATTCCAGCATTCTTCATATCTGTATGGCTTCTACACCACTTAACAACACATGACGGCATATTTGCACAATGTAAACAACGCAAAACACAATAATAATCACAGTTCTAAGTCCCTCGCGACACGAACGCATCGACTCAATGATACCGGCGAACTGTCAGCGCGATGAGTCTCTCTTTTTTGGCAACGCCCACCGCGGTTCGGTTTGCGTGGAATGATTTTTGAGCTCGAGTTACATTTCTTTAGTTTTATATTTCAATGGGTAGGTGGCATATGACAACGGCTATCCTCTGAACATCACTATGAATATGTATTAATTGCATTGAAATATATTACGTGTAAGTTGTTTATTTAATAGACGATAAATATTGAAAAGTGTGTACATAACAATTTCACATCAGAATATTTTCTTGTTTCATACTTTTTAGAACGTAGTCGGGTTTTAGTTTTGGAACTTACTTTTTATTTAAATTATTTTGGAGCTATTTATTTAGGTATATTATTTAAACATGTGTACCATAATCCATGAAGAAAAACGTATTTATTACATTTGTATTTAGGGTAGGTTTGGAGAGAAAATATGTTTGGTTCACATCCGAGACGGGATTTTACAATTTATTCCCAAATTATGGGGTGCATGCAAGCAAAGCGACCAGCGATAGCTAACAATATATTAGGTTGGCAACTTATAAACCCGCCATCTTTGTACACATTTTTTTTAAGTATGCAAAATCAAATTATTTCTCAACTATATAAGCACTGTCGTTTTCTATCACCTATCACTAACGCGCTGGCAGAAACATAATGCCTTCCTCGAAGAAGTTTTTAGGCTTTTCTGCCATCTGCTAAGTAGTGGGCTAGAGAAAGAAATAGATGATAATCTGAGGGCATAAGGGGGGATGATAATCTGAGGGTCTGGAGAGTTCGGTAGGTGAGGAAGGACGGCCCAGCCAAGCGAAAGTAATTTTTCACGAGTCGCTTTTGCTACATGTGGTCGAGCATTATCGTGCAAAAAGTATACTTTATTTTGATTTTTCGGTAATCTCGTTGCTACTTTATCCAGTTGGTCACAAAAAATATTGGCCGTGATTGTAGTATTTGATGGCAACAGCTCTCAGTATATTATTCCGTTTATTCCCCACCATACACTTAAAATAACTTTTTTACTCATGTCAGATTTTGGCGTCGGTACTCCTGCTTCTCCAGGTCCAAGCCACTGGCGCTTACGCGATAAAATTATCTACATAACCCACTTTTCATCCCCCGTAATTACATTCCTCAGCCACTCATTGGTACGATGATAACTAAGTAGTTCCATGCACACGTTAGCTCTCTTCTGAAGTTGAAACGGCGTCAACTCATGTTGCAACCAAACTAAATATTTCCAGGTCTTTTCTAAAGCGTGGAGTTGTTTTTCTACTGCAGTATGAGAACACTGAAGCTGCTCTGCTAGACAACGTGAAGTGAACTTGGGATCCATTTCTATGAGTCTTTTTTTAACTCATCTATATCTATCGTAGGAGATCGTCCTGGATGAGGTTCATCAGATAGGTTATAATTTCCATCCTTAAAACTTCTGAACCAATGTTTGGTGGTATCATAAGAGACCACGCCTTCACCCATCGTTGCACATATATTGCGCACTGCTTCAGTCACTTTTCGACCTAAGCGAAATTCGTGAAGTAAAAGCAACCGAAGTTCTCTACGAAAAAAATATCCATAATTTACTGTAGTTTTACTATTCGAGATCCAGTTGTCAACTGATCTGGCATACAACTCTTGCTTTATTTATATACTACTCCAAGAAATTCGAGATGGTTCTATAATGTTTTAGAAATTGATCGAAAAACAGTGGCGGGTTTATTATTTGCCAGTTATTATATTGCTTTATTATATTGTATTGATTCAATTTAAATTTATAATGTTGCATGCTGTAGCGAAATGTGTAGACCCTATTTTAAGATAAAACCTAAATTTTACGACATTTCTGGCGAAATAAACAATTTCATTTCATTTCATTTAATTTTCAACCTAATACCTATATATTTTTGAAATGTGCTAATTAAGCCCTTTCATTTGATACCCAACACGGCATAATTCAAACAAATATTTTTTGAAGTTCATGACTCTTCTTCCTCTAGAGGGCGCCATATACAATTTAACGTAACGTCACATAGCCTATAACCAGCGGACGATCAAGACGCTTTCAACAATAGCTCATTTGTCCATTTGTGATAAGTAGTTAAGAAGTTATGAGGGAACAGATGAACATACATACCCACATACATACATACATACATACATACCGGTCAAAATCATAACCCTCCTTTTTGCTTCGCCGTAGTCGGGTAAAAATGGATTTACTTAAGAGTGCGTATAAAGCAAAATAACAATCTTAGAATTGAAAATTACCCAAGTAAATAATATTTAAATGAAAAAATATTTTTATATGGGTATTTTCATTATATACGCGAGGGTTCTATCTGAGCAAAAACATAATGGAATGAAATTTCCTCGATAGAAAAAAATCACAAAGCTACCTCTAATAATAATGAATTTTCGGTTTTATTCGTTCATGGTGTATCTAATTAAGACAAAAATTCGATAAATAATATCACTAACATATAACCTAGGGCTACTACTAACGATTTTTTAAAATATTCTATACTTTACGAGTTTTTTTTTTTTTTTTTTTTACTGTTTATAGGTTGTGTTTTACCGCAATCTCACCATGGTAAGTGATGATGCGGCCGAAGGTGTACACAAAGCCTAGAAGGAGCTGGCTCTCAAGTGCAGCTGTCGGAACACAACGAAAGGTGCTTGGCGACAGATTTTCAACTTGAGGGTGGTAGCCAACCAGGCGAGTACTACAAAGTACCCTACCACCGTGCTATGGTTTCCTCACGATGTTTTCCTTCACCGAAAGCTCAAGCTCATTGTAGGATTCGAACCCGGGACCTTCGTCTCGGTATCCGACGTCAATACCACTGAGCTATCATCGCCACTGAGTTATTTAGATAAAAAGCGTTTAGTACATTTTTGTTCCGCGAAACATGCTATCTCCATCTCATCTCCACGCGAAGATTAGACATAAGTTTGTTTCATCTGACATTGCCATATTTTTCTGGCTTGGTACGCACTCTTAAGTCACGAGAATCGTATACTATTTTATAGCTCGTGTGACAATAAACCCGCAATGTTTTGATTTATTTAAAAGATTAAAAAACGCCATGAAGACCTGGTATAACAGAGAATAATACATAATAAATGCAGTAAAGTAGCTATATTTTTTGATCCACTTACCTTTAAGAAATGCAATGTACATACAGATAAAATTATAGATTAAATCATAACAATATAGAATATGCATCATGCATAGTTCAAATAATAGATACAAAACAAATAGAACGTCTAAATATTGTCTTTACAAAAACCTTGAGACTTCTTTGGTCGATACATACAATGATATTAGATGTATTAATTTGGGATGCACAATATTTGGACAATGTCATCACTCTCATCTTCACTTGATTCACTTTCTAAGTCATTTTTAATGTGTCTGAAATCGAGAGTACACTAACCAATGTCTCCGATTGAAGTCGACTGAACCTAGTCTATTTCTACCCCACTAAGACACACGCCTGCGCCTTAACCGCTAAGAAAATCATATTTGCTGTGGCTCCACAATTCCAGAACACGTCCTTGAACATCAGTAAGAGCATCGGAATCCTTGGAGTCGACATTTCTAGCGACGTTTTGTACCGTAGACATTTGGAGGACAAAAGGTATCTAAAAAGCTCGTTGTGCTCAAAAGAGCGAGGTGGTATCGAGGCATGGACTGCTACTATATAATTCATTTACTATATAATGAAAATCTTATTCATGTGAGGAAAAACTTAACCTAAGAATAGCGACACCCATAGTTTGAACACTAGAAATAAGCACAAAGTTGCTGTACCTTTAACTCGGCTCAGCAAAGTCCTTAACGATTTCAAGGGGCAATGTATACGTTTCTATAATAAAGTACCCTAAGAAATCCAAGAGCTACCTATACATAGATTCAAAAAGATGGTAAAACAGAAGTTATGCACGAAAGGGTACTACTATAAAGTTTCTGATTTTGTAGATGACAAGAATGCATTTGAATGAATTGTTCACTTCGCAGGCTATTGTTATATATTCTGTTTTGTAATTGTAATACTTCTAAGTACATATTTAAAAAAAATACTTGCTGAGTTTCTTGCCGGAGTCTTCTTAGTTCAAGTTGTATTTGGAACCGGTGTAGAGCCATTTGTTAACGTTCATATATGCCTTATCAGGGCCTAAATTGAATAAATGCTTTTTGGATTTGAAAATTTGAAAAAAATCGCAAGCTTGACACTATATGGAGTACTGTTACCACCTGTGGGCGGGAGTACCTAAATACTAGCTTGGACCTGTTGACTTGGTTTAGCGACGTGCCATTGGAATTTTCAACGCTCCTGAGCTGACAAGCGGTTTAGAACCTCTTAATCTGAGGAGAGACTTTGCCTCCTTATGTGTGAAATGAAGCGAAATATTTTTTTCATTTAAATAGGCCTTCACAGGTACTTAAGCATAGTCAGACTCACTCTAATTCACGGTTCGGAAGGTTGCTTTTGCTGAGAAGAGCCGGCAATTAACTCAGCAATTACTCTTTTCAAAAATAAACTTACATTTATTACATAAGATGTGTTCTGCGATAGCGCTACACCCAAGAATTTTTGTCATTTAAATATTAAATTATAATTTGTGTTGAGGTAAATTTAAAAGTGCAGTAGGGATCTTATTAGCAGAGATCGGAATTAGGTGACTATATTTACCTAAACTTTGAAGAACAGAGTCAGAAAGTGGAGACTTCCATATGACAGCAATTTTTTTTTTGCTGGGATTCGGGATAAATCTTAAGTTAATTAAAAATAAATGTTATTTAAGATAGATATGAACTATTTTCACCTAAGCTAAGCAACCACAAATTTTTCGAAATTTTCCCGAAAAATCTCCATATAAATTATTTTAATACATGTATTGAAATTATTAGGATGTGTATTTACGCTACTTAACCTGTCGGTCGCTTCAAATCTTTGTACTTATACATATTATTTGTTAATTTTTCTGTCGAATGATAATCTAAGTAGTGAAGTAGTAAAAATGGATATGTTAATAAAACAAGCAAATATAACAAGAAATTATTTTTTATTATTATTTGGTTATTTTTATACATAAGTTCACAATAAAATAATAAATAACAAATAAAAAATAAGCATAATAGCAAAGAAGGAACAAATCTAAACTAATATTATAAAGAGGAAAGATTTGATTGTTTGTTTGTTTGCATTGAATAGGCTCCGAAGCTACTGAACCGATTTGAAAAATTCTTTCACTGTTGGGAAGCTACACTAACCCTGGGTGACATTATATTTTCAAAAAAATTAGGGATCCCTACTAAAAATCCAATAATGTAACCCAAGGTGTAAAAAAATTACCTAAAATTTTCATTTCATCGCGTACGCTGCGAAAACTATTGATGATAGAATAAAATAATGTACTACGACTTTGTAGAATACATCATTATTTACAAAAAATGTCGCGACAGTATATTTCTAACTATTATAGTTATGCCACAATAAGTGGTCTTTTATTTTTAAAATTTAATTGAAATGCCGCCGCTAGAAAAAGCTCTTTATTTGTATCTTGGTATTAATCCTTATCAAAATAAATTACTTCATATTCTAGACTGCTTCAATACCTTTGAATAACTTTTACGTACGTACGGCGCGCAAATCTATCGACACCTCATTACGACATTGCACCCGTGCGAAGCCGGGGCGGGTCGCTAGTAACAAATAAACAAGTATTTATCCACAAGTCGAGCTGCTCCCTAATAAGTTATTAGGGAGCAGCTCGACGGGGGAAATACCTCCACCTTACAGAATACCGCAGCCAAATAACTTTATGTTGTGTAAAGTTGTGTTCCTGCGCGTGAGTAAGGTCGCCAGAGCTCATAGGGGAGGGGGGAAGGTCGGTAACGCGTGAGCGATGCTACGTGTGTCGCAAGCGTCCATATGGCTACGGTAACCGGTTACCATCAGGCGGGCCGTATGCTTGATTGCCGACTAGGTCGTATGAAAAAAAGTATAGAAGTGTGTACTTACTCAGTCCTAAAAACTAACCTTGCACTTTTTGGAGTCTATAAGCAGAGGTCACAAGTTTATGCTTTTTTCTAGTATTGAGAGAGTGCATGCCACTTTTCTTTTATAAAAGCATAAAATATACTGCGATACTACTGTAAGGATACTTATATAAGAAAATAGTTTCTATATCAGCAGCTTTACCCCAAAGCAAAATGCCATTGGACATAACACTATGAAAATAACTAAAATAAACTAATTTAGATGTTTCTAAGTCTGTTAGCTGTAAACAATTTCGAACTGGATAAGCAGCTGAACTGAGCTTTGCCGAAAGACATGATATTTGGGTGCCCCATTGAAGTTTCGAGTCTAAAGATTTTTTTTGATAATATAAACTAAAATGTAAAATTTATGCACTGATTCTACTTTAGCTCACCATCACAAGACAATGATTACCTTTCTATTTATTGAAAACTTTTTTCTAGTAAAATTATGAATTATACTTATAAGAGATATGCGCAAGCGAATCGCAGATCCAAAATCAATGGGAAAAAGTTACTTTTAGAATACTTTCAAAAATATTCAATGCAATAATACTGCAAAAACCAACAGATAAGGTTGTTTAAGGATTTGCTGGTCGAATAATTAAATACAAACACCAAAGTTCAAAGGTTGATATTTATTAGGAGTCATAACACAAAGGTTGACTCAAAGTATCCAGAATATTCCTCAGTAGTAGTAGGGAGAAGCGCCGCAGCTGCATCCACAGTTGCCAGCAATAGAGACAGCACCAGCGGCGGGCACTTCACCGCCGAAACTGACAGCGCCGATTATCGGCACCTGACCAGAGACGACAGTGGTACCAGCAACTCCCATCTCACCGGCGACCGCCACGTTACCTTCACCAGCGCCGCCGTAAACAGGAGCAGCAATTGCGGGGGCAGCAAATCCAGAAGCCAAACCTCTTCCGTAACCATAACCAGCACCAGCAAGGGCAGCATCAGCTACAGCGATGTTGGCAATATTGGCACCAGCGAGACCAGCTCCGTATCCGCAACCAAGACCATTCATAGCATTAGGAATACCCCCAAAAGCGACGTCAGCGACACCGACACCCGCTCCGTATCCGTAACCTCTGACATCGCCGGGGCACTGGCTGAACACATTTTGGACCAAGCAAGCTTGAATGCAGACCAACAGGATAGCGAAGGTAGTCATGTTTGATTGTTTTCAACGAATTGCTGAACCCAGAATGCTTTTCGGAAGAAATTGTAACCCATTTATACCATAAATTAACAGTGATAGTCAATTATTATGAAATTAAAAACGTGACATAGGTATTACATTTCAATATCTACCCGTAATGTTGTTATTAAAACAAATGATTAATTATTCAAAATTATAATAAATTATTTCCTTATCTATCAGCTAAAGAAGTATAATCTTATATATGAATACAATTCTAGATCCGTCAAATAGACCATAAACTACAATGGCCCTGATTCTGTTGTTCACAACTAAACTAATTTTAATCTCACTATGTCTCTTTCTAACAAAGAACATAAGAAAATAATGTATGAAATTTAGTCCTGTCAAATTAGTCCAATGCTTGTTTTCAATATAATTTTAGTCGCCATCTATCGCGGTTACGCCTAAATACACGCAAAATAAGACGGCAAAGATTAATTTGACAACTTAAAATATGTTCTATCCTTTTTCAATCATGTTCGTAAGAAAGAGACGAGATGTGACTAAAATTAGTTTAGTGCGATTTACAACAGAATCGGCACCAATGTCTGCCAAAGCTGTCCTCTTTTTTTGCGTTCAGGGTTCAAGTACTTTTTTAAATATACTCACAATATTTTTCATTATGTGGATGGTGGTTTACTATACTTGGCTTGCTACTTTACTATTTTCGAATTCTGTTCGTTCGTGGCTCGGCTCGAGCTCGCTTCGTGTAGCATGGACGCACCATAAGGAAGCGAAAGATTCTAGGATTGAATAGGTTCTAAACAATCCTGAGCGTATTTCTCAAGTATGTTAAGTTTGTACGGAACCCTCTCCACGCACTTGTGTGCTATTTAGGGTTCTGTACCCAATGGGTGTGTATCTAAGAACCATCATCGATGAATCGCAACACAATAATTTTACTAAAAGCCGTTTCTAAATAAGTAAAGTATTTTTTTTTTTTTTTCATTTGCCTTTTCTTCTAATAATTTACAATAAAAAAGTAAACAATAAAAGTAATTAAAATAAGCAATAAAAGTAATCGATCAAAATAACTGAGTCAGCAAGGTCGTAATACCTACATTTGGTTGTCGTAAGCAAAATGTGCCCGCAAGTCATAACAATAATTACGGAATGTAAACGTCGTCAAAATATTATACGGTTTTTGCCATCGTCAGCTGAAAATGAACATGTTGATGTTACGTCTAGGCCACTCTAGGCCATTGAACCATTGGCTGCGTAATTGTGAACAGGTGCTGCTTGTGAGGGCTTGTCTGCTTATGTTATAATAGCCAATAACAAAGTAAGAGAAACCAAATATATACAAATTAAAATATGAAAAGAATTGGTTTCTATATAATAAAATAATTAAATACTACTCTTCCACAATTCCCTATTTCATAACAATAATGTCAAAATTTCGATATCGGAAGGGTTGCATATAGCGTCATTAATCGTAACAACCCTGGCCTTACCTTAGATGTGACATCATAATCAGGTTATCAAAGAAAAAATAGTTACACTTTGTAGTCACGTATTTATTAGTTTACATAACTGTCTACCGATAAGTCTTTGATGATGCAGCAATAGTTTAGTATAAAACCTTCGAAGGGAATTGATGACAATCATTGTGTTCTTTATTCTAAAGAAACATCATATTATACAAAAACAAAATATGGCAGCCAAATTCTTCGTAGTCATTTGCGCTTCAGCTCTCTTTGTTCAGGTGAGAAATAAATAATTATATTTCTAGTAATAATATTCCATCTACAAATATACAATTATATTGCTTGTAATTAAATATATGATTAATTAATTTTAACTTTCCAGGTAATTTCAAGCCAATGCCTCAGAGGCTCATACGATGCTGGTATCATCGGTAGCGGCATGATTGCTGATGGAATCAACCTGGCTGCCAATGACTTCGCATACGGTCCTATGACAGCCAATGCTTTGGCTTATGACGCTCTAGCAGCTGGGTATGGCCCTGGCAGTGCTTATGGTAACATCGCTCCTGCTAGCAACCGTGGATTCCGTGTAACTAGCTCTTCTCCCATAGCTCCAGTGGGTATCTCTATAGCGTCTGAGAACGCCATCGAAGGTATTCTAGCTGTGAATGGTGAACTGCCGGTCTTGGCTGCTGTGGCTTTAGAGGGGGCGTTGCCTACTGCTGGGTCTGGATCTATCGTGTACGGTTGCGGCAACGGTGCCATCGGCATTGTGAGCGAGGGTGTTGAATCTTTCGCTGCTCCGGCTGCCAGACTGGGCTACGAAAACGCAGTAGCCGCTGAATTAGGCTATGGAACTCAATTTGCTGGTAGAAATGGCTACGGTGCGTCACTAGCTGCTGGACGTGGCTCGAGCGGACTTGCAGGCGTTGGTCCTGTTGTTGGCTCTAGATGTGGCTGTGGAATATAAGATATTGATTATTATGATTGGATTGTTATTATGTTTAGATAATTGTTGTTTTTATTAATGAATAAATGAATTCTTTAAATAAATTTTATTTTTTCATTATAAAGGATATACCAAATATTAGTGCACGGTTGGTGAATTTTGCTCCATTTAGATGCTGAAAAGCAAACAGTATTACAAATATCACATCGCAGTATACAAGTGTAGCACATTGTGAGGCTACGGCGCCTGACATATGACTATCTTTTTTACCAAACAGGTAAAAAGGTATCGTTATAGCACGGTACAAATATATATTTTTACCGTGCTATAACGATACCTTAACCACCATATGAAGCACCATAACCACGGTACAAATATATATTTATACCGTGGTTATGGTGCTACTCCGTCCGACTATCCATCTGTCACAGCGGTATATTTTTACCAAACAAACAAGCAATATTCAAAACAATTCAAAATATTGTTTGCCCAGCCCTAATGCCAATGAAAAATCAATAGTAGATTATGCACCAAGTGGATAAACCAGTTTTTTACGTCACGGATGGCATTTTGAACCCTGAGCGTAGCAAGGGATTTTAAATTTGAATCCTGAGCGAAGCGAGGGAGTTATGTAGAGACCTGAGTGAATCGAGGGGTTTAAGCTGCCCAAGATGATGGCAGGCTTATCCTCGAGGTGAATACTCTACTTTTTATACCCACTACAAGATAACCAAACTCCGTATTTTATTTCACATTCTTCACAATCGTCCCTCTTTTTTATTTATGTTCAGCTCGTGGTGCTTAGTTCAATTTTCGAACAATTTATATTGTTGTTCGTTTACGGCAACTAAAACCTATGAAGTGATAACTCTTTGATCGAAATCCTTTATGCGAATTTATCAAAAGGCGAGCTGAAAAAAGTGAAATCTTTCTCAGAAATTCTTCAGTTTCTTATTTTTTTTAACAATTTATCTTTTACGTATTTTAGCAATTTCAACCTTCTTCGATGTCCAGGAAACTCAAACTTCACAAAATATAGCTGAAGTCATGAATATTTCTGGCAAAATTAATTAAATTAATTTTTTAATTAATATATTTTGCATATCTTACTTTTTGCAAAATAAAAGCAGAGTGTTATACTCGGGTGTAAGCTAAAAATGTCCCACTCGACTCGAACATATCTCGCCCGCCATTAAAATTCACACCCATCAATCATCAGGTTAAAAATCTATTGTTGAATCTCACAATGTTGGTAACATTATATAGTAGCAATAGGCACTACGCATGTCAGAACGTGCATTACGTAACTTTATTGCAATGAAATTCAGATTGAAATAACCTCTGAATCGGTAGAAATATTACAAAATCGGAAATGGTTCCATTTCTAATGAACCACTGTTTGTATTTGCAGTTATCAGAACGTAAAAAAGTTATCACAAAATCGCTATATTGAACCGATTTCAATACGAAAATGATTGAAATTTTGTTACGTAATCGCCCCACAGATAAGGAAAAGAAACTTAATCCTTAAAAACTTCAAAGCTGCCATTATCAACACTGGTCCAGTAAAGAAAATTCATGATCATGATGATATGATAAAATGACGATTTTCCTTGAAAATTTTCCTCGGTGTTCTCAGCCTCAACAATTTTCAAAGCCCATAATATCTCGGGCGGGACTGATGCCTCGGTGATCAAAAGTCCATACGTGGAAATGGTTTTTAAAGCTGTGAGTTATGCGATCCAGCCAAATATACTGAAATATAAAAAAAATATGAATTTTTGTCCTCGCCCACTACACCTAACACAATTACTTTTTGTTGTTTTTGGAACTCTATATAATTGTGCAAGCTTGACTCGGTATTAACGTTACTAGCAGTTAATGATATAGTATGTTATCAAACACAGGCCTGTACTCAGTAAAAATAAAATATGCCGCTGTGATAGACAGGCACTTTTGGCTACGGTACAACGATACGTAAGAAAACCAAAGTTCTAGAAGCGCTTCAACACGCACATCGTTTGAAATGGAAATGGGCAGGACACTTAGCACGTTTAACGGATAAGAGGTGGACAAAACGTGTCACTTCTTGGTCAGGGCCACAGGGAAACCGAGGAAGAGGGCGCCCTAAGGAACGCTGGGCTGACGAGGTGAAGGATGCGGCAAACATCAATTGGATGGAGATTGCACTGGATAGGAACGAGTGGAAAGGAAAAGAGGAGGCCTTTACCCAAAGAGGGGCCATAACTGAGAAAAATTTGATTAAAATTTAAGCATGTAACTATTATAATATTCGATTATTTACTAGATAAGGCAATAAAGGCCTTTTTATTAATTTTATTTTGTCTCTTTCTAACAAAGAACATAAGAAAAGGATGGAAGAAATTAAGTCCTATCTCAAATTAGTTCAATGCTTGCTTCCAACATAAATTTAGTCACCATAATTTTTTTTTACATCTATTTTTCAATAATGTCGTTTGTAAGAAAGAGGTGTGATGTGATTAAAATTAGTTTAATGCGATTTACAATAAAATCGCACCATTGTCGTATATAAAAAGACAGTCAGACAGGCGGATGAAGTCACATCGAAAGGTGTTTAGGCCAAAATACCTATAATAATATTTATAGTAGAAACCTACTCATATTGAGTTTCAATGACGAGCCTCTACTTCCCGATTCCTCTCCTTTTCCCACATCATATGTGAAAGCGAGAAAAGAGCTTCGGGAATCTTCTACATACTTCGGCGACGCATCGCCAAACGCGTGTGTGCGAGTAAAACGAGACGCGCGCGCCCCGCAACATTCAGTACGAAAAACGCTACAGACCGGGAAGCATTGGACTTTGTGTTTTGTGAATTGATATGAAAAAAAATAGTGCTTATCACTGTGCTGGATTACCATAGGAGTTCCTGGTAAGTCCTTACCTTTATCCTAGGAGGCTCCTCGTTTTCCATATTAATATTTTACGCAAAAACCCATCATTTTTCTGGTACGCCTTCGAGCGGATTCATTTTGAGTCAGCCATTACAGCAATTTAATTTCATATCAAATCACGTATAATTTCCCGCTTTCTATAGGTTTTATGCCTCTAAATAGGTATATACCTCATAATACGCAAGTCTTATACCTCATAAATAGGTTTTAGACTATATAAATACGATATTTCGTACTCCCGCCATTTTTACCACGCCAATCGTGATAAAAAGTAGTTAGGTATTCAATACCGCCGCCGCTCCTCCATATTTTTAGGACTTAGATTTTATAGGTACCGATTCGTATCTTATTATACGAAATCATATGGTGTACTAATAACCGCAATACGTACTTACTATTTGTACTATTACTACGCATATAATTGCAATCTATGAGCCTTGTCTGTCGACTTGAAATAAACTTTCATACCTATATTAGGTGCCTAAACTGTTGGATATACCTACTTACCTACAACATTTTACTTTAATTAGGTAATTTTGCAATTTATTATTACGCAATCTTTCACAATGAAAGCTATTGAAACTAAAATAAAATATTGGAAGCTAAAAATGAAGCTATTTTTGAACAATTATCGTTCTTATATGATTCTTCTAAGAATATTTCCACGTCCGCGAGTGCAGACCTTCGTTCCTCAGAGACATTCATGGCGGACACTGAAATTATTAGTACAATTCGTCATGAATTTAGTGCCAATTTAGATACAATTAACGCGTTAAATATGCAACTTGATCCAGAATATAAGATTGATTATAAAAAAATGATTTCCTTTGATACAGTGTACACCCGAATAGAAAGGGTTCGTTCTCTTATCGTCAGTAAGACAAATACTACGTCGAATGTGTCTGCGCAGAATACTATTCCGTCCCAATATAAAGGTCGTATCAAACTACCACCAATTCAAATTCCGTCATTTGATGGAAAAATAGAAAATTGGCCCGTCTTCTTTGAATCTTTTAAATCTAATATACATTCAAATCCTGATCTTTCGAATTCTCAAAGAGTACAATATCTTGTAGGTAAATTAACAGGAAATGCTTTAAAAATCACGGCAGGTATTATACCGTCCGGTGATAATTATAATTCTATTTGGGACAGCTTAGTTCAAAAATATCAAGATAAAAGAGCATTAGGCTCACACTACATGTCTAATTTATTCAATATTAAACCCGCATTAAATAATTCCGCGTCTTTAAATACGTTCATTGAAACTTTCCACGCTTCTGTATCTGCTTTGGAACAGTTAGGTATTGAAGATATGAAAGATTTTATCTTACTTTCTTTAGCTTTAAAGAAGTTAGATCCCGCAACCGCTATTTCCTTTGAAATGTTTATGAGGAATAAAGAAATTCCTTCTTATAAGGATTTTGTTGATTTTATTAAATCGCAAGTAAAAATATTAGACCGCACTTCTATGCCAATTGCTGGCTCCGCGCGAACCGCCCCAGTCGGTAGCAACCTTAATAATCCGCCCGCTTATCGGTCTCAACCGCGTAATTCAAATACAGTCCACCATGCTTTCCTTGCACGCGATAATAATAATAAAAGCACTTGCTTATTTTGTAATAAATCTGATCACTATCAGATTTTTTATTGTTCCTCTTTTAAAGCACTTAATACTAAAGATCGTTTAGATTTTGTTAAATCTAAAAGAGGCTGTGTAAACTGCCTCAGCCTTACGCATACTGCTTCTCAGTGTAAGTCGTCGTATAGTTGTAAAACTTGTAATAAACACCATCATTCTCTTTTGCATTTGGATAGCAATTCGCAATCGCAACAAATAGTTTCTGACTCGCGTCCCTCTCACTCGGCGCGTCTTGATAATAGCGATAACCGCATCGCGCAGCTTTGCGCGCAGCCGTCCGCCGCCGCCCGCGCCGCGCCGCGACCGCTCCCGTGCGCAGCCTCGCCCGCGCATCCGACCGCGTCTCCTTCTAACGCTACGGACGCTCCACAACCGGTGTCGCTATGCACCCGAGCGCGAGTTGATAAGAATAATGATAACGAACGCGATTCTTTTAATAAATTAAATCCTTCCCATACTACTGTACTTTTATCAACCGCTCAAGTTTATGCGTCTAATAAGGACAATAAATATATTTCAGTTAGAGGTTTAATAGATAACGCGTCTCAAAACAACATAATTACAACTGCCTGTTGTAAACAACTAAATTTAAATATAATACCGCTTAGCAATTCTTTTATAAAGGGTGTAGGATCCACTTCGCGTCCTATTCACGGCTACGTTCAACTTAAAATAACCGCGAAAAATAAAAAATATTTTTATAATATTACCGCTCTTGTCGTTGATTGCATTACTGACAGGTTACCGACTGAATATGTTGAGACTTCTATAGTGCAACATTTAGGTAACTTACCGCTCGCTGACCCTCTGTGGCACATCCCCGGAGAGGTCGAAGTAGTTCTCGGGGCACAATTGTTCCCATTTTTATTGTTAGGTCAAAAAATTATTGCACCTCCCGCTCCTTCTGCCCTTGAAACCGTGTTCGGTTATATTCTTATGGGCGACGTTCTCGCTAACTCTAATATTAATAAAAATGCATCCACTTATTTTAATACCGCGACTTTTTTCATGTCTGGTCCCAATGACCTTACTATTTCTTTAGATGATTCCCTACTTAAGTTTTGGGAGCTCGAAGAAATTCCCGCGCAAAAATTTATGAGCTCGGCCGAAAAGGAGTGTGAACAGCTGTTCTCTCGTAACTTCTCACGGGACTCCGCAGGCAGATATTGCACCGCGTTACCTTTTCGTGAGGATCCTGACGTGTTAGGTGATTCCCGTTCCGTTGCTCACCGCCGTTTACTTGCTTTGGAGCGTACCAAGCTACGCGATCCACAGCTACGCGCTAGTTATAATGAGGTTATACAGGAGTACATAGATAAAAAATACTTATCTGAAATATTGTTCCGATTCTGACGACCATGATAAAGGGTACTTCATACCGCACCATCCCGTCATACGGCAAGACAAAGAAACAACAAAAGTTCGTATAGTACTCGATGCTAGTGCTAAATGTCACAATGGCATATCAACAAACGATATTTTACATACGGGACCCAATTTACAATCTGACTTGTTTATTGTATTACTGAACTTCCGCTTATTTCCCATTGCTATTACAGCAGATATAAAACAAATGTACCTACAAATTGCTGTTATTGATGACCATAGAAAATATCAAAAAATATTATTCCGCTTTGATCCCAATGATCCGATCCGCGTATTTCAATTTAACCGAGTTGCATTCGGTCTTAAGTCTAGTCCGTTTTTAGCCATGCGCACTGTGCGCCAGTTATGCTCGGATGAGAAAAACCTATTCCCTCGCGCTGCTGAAGTAGCTTCGCGTGAAATATTACGTATAATAGTATACATACTTAGATTTTCTCGCATAATTTCTCGTGATCAAGGTCACAGCCGCATCACAGCTTCTGAGCTAAATAAAGCTGAAGTATATTTAATACGCTCTGTACAACAAGTTCATTTTCAAAATTTATTTAATAATATTCAAAAGGTTAAAATATCTTCCCCGCTTAAAAAACTTGACCTCTTTATAGATCAAGATAAAATTATTAGAATTGGAGGTAGACTTTCAAATGCAAATCTTCCGTATGAAGCTCAGCATCCCGCTCTTTTACCTAAACATGACCACGTTACTCATCTTATTATAGACTATTTTCACCGTGCTCATTGCCATACTGGTGCCAATCTTCTGAGCTCACTGTTGCGCCAGAAATATTGGATACTGTCCGCTAGAAGTGTCATTAGACACAGAGTACATTCATGTAACCTTTGTTTTAAAAATTCCCCTTCATTTCTCAGCCCAAAAATGGCTGATTTACCCTCTTGCCGCGTTCAGGAGACCAAAGCGTTTGTGCATACGGGCGTTGACTATGCTGGACCCATTAAAGTAACATTATGTAGAAGCAGAGGTCAAAAGAGCCAAAAGGCATATATTTGTTTGTTTATATGCTTAGTAACCAAAGCTGTACACATCGAATTGGCAACTGATGTGTCATCAGATACTTTTATTTCCGCTTTTAAGCGATTCATTTCCCGTCGAGGACCTGTTTCTTTTCTTTGCTCCGATAACGGAACTAACTTTGTCGGAGCTAAAGCTCAATTACAAGAACTACTTACCGATCAGTACCGCATTGAATGGAAAATGATTCCACCCCGCGCCCCACATTTCGGAGGATTGTGGGAATCTAATATAAAATCGATTAAAACTCATTTATACCGTGTTATCGGTTCGCAGCTCCTCACATATGAAGAGCTCCTCACTGTTCTTACCCAAATTGAAACAGTCTTAAATTCTAGACCGCTTTGCATTTTATCTGAGGATCCCTACCCGGAGCCTCTTACTCCCGCTCACTTTATAATGGCTTCACCATTGACTTCATTGCCGCTTCAGAATGTGTCCGAGGAAACCATATCTTTACGTTGTCGGAAACAATTATTAGATCAGATGGTGTGTAGCTATTGGAAAAGATGGCGTATAGAATATTTACATAATCTTCAAGTTAGACAGAAATGGCTCATTGATAAAGATAACATTAAGATTGGTACTGTGGTTCTTATACACCAAGATGATATTCCCCCTTTACGTTGGCCGTTGGGCATAATATCACAAGTTTATCCTGGCAAGGATGGAAATATCCACGTCGCTTTAGTAAAAACTTCAAATGGATCATTCAAAAGACCCATTGTCAAGTTATGTCCATTACCCTCACAATAAAAATTAATCATACCGCATCTTATATTCAGTACTTTAGTAATTATTATAATCTGTAATTAGTTCTTATAATTAATTATTTTTTCTTTCTTTTGAGAACACTACGTATTCTCAAGGCGGCGGAGGATGTTTAGGCCAAAATACCTATGGTAATATTTATAGTAGAAACCTACTCATATTGAGTATCAATGACGAGCCTCTACTTCCCGATTCCTCTCCTTTTCCCACATCATATGTGAAAGCGAGAAAAGAGCTTCGGGAATCTTCGACATACTTCGGCGACGCATCGCCAAACGCGTGTGTGCGAGTGAAACGAAACGCGCGCGCCCCGCAACATTCAGTACGAAAAACGCTACAGACCGAGAAACATTGAACTTTGTGATTTGTGAAATGATATGAAATAATAGTGCTTATCACTGTGCTGGATTACAATAGGAGTTCCTGGAGTTCCTGGTAAGTCCTTACCTTTATCCTAGGAGGCTCCTCGTTTTCCATATTAATATTTTACGCAAAAACCCACCAAAAGGGGTCTTTTCATAAAATTTTTGGCCATTTTTTTAAATTACCATTAATTTATAATCTGAATCCATAAAAGTAGATACTCGGTAAGTTAGTACCGCCAGTGATTCTATTTTATGGACTGATTCTCAGTTAGCTCAATGATTACCATTCCATTTGATAAACAAAGCTGTAGGTCGGACTGAAGTTTTTTTTTTAGAATATATAAAATAATTTATAATATTTATGAGAGATTCGCAAGATGGCAAGCCAAAGCAAAAGTCATATAATCCATGGGAAAAACTTGCTTTATAAAATATCTTCAATCATATTAATGGCATTAATTCTGTAAAACAAACAACAGATAAGGTTGTTTAAGGGATTTTTGTGGCCAATAATTAAATACAAACAACAAAGTACTAAGGTAGATATTTATTTAAGAGTCATAACACAAAGGTTGACTCAAAGTATCTAGAATATTCCTCAGTAGTAGTAGGGAGAAGCGCCGCAGCCGCATCCACAGCTGCCGGCAATAGAGACAGCGCCAGCGGCGGGCACGTCACCGCCGAAACTGACAGCGCCGATTATCGGCACCTGACCAGAGACGACAGTGGTACCAGCGACTCCCATCTCACCGGCGACCGCCACGTTACCTTCACCAGCGCCGCCGTAAGCAGGAGCAGTGAAAGCGGGAGCAGCAAATCCAGGAGCTATACCTCTTCCGTAACCATAACCAGCGCTAGCAAGGGCAGCGTCAGCTACAGCAGCGTTTGCGATACTGGCACCGGAGACTCCAGCTCCGTATCCGCAACCAAGACCATTCACAGCGTTAGGAATGCCACCAAAAGCGACGTCAGCGACACCGAGACCCGCTCCATATCCGTAACCTCTGACATCACTGAGGCACTGGCTGAACACATTCTGACCCAAGCAAGCTTGGATGCAGACTAACAGGATAGCGAAGGTGGACATGTTTGATTGTTTTCAACGAAGTGCTGGACACAGAATAATTTTCGGAAGACACTGTAACCTATTTGTACTGTGAATCAAGAGAGTTAACATTAATTATTATGAAAATAAAATCGTGACATAATAAACAGTCAATAGCTGTTGTAACTTTATATGGAATAAAGTATATAATTTTATCAATATCACACAATTTACAAAATAACTTTCTTCTTTATCAGTAACAAAAGTATATAAAGGCAAAATTTTGATCCGAATACCATTCTCGTTCCATCAACTAGAACACCAACTACAATGTCTGTCAAAGCTGTTCTCATCCTCTGCGCTCAGGCCCTCTTGGTCCAGGTAATATTTTTTAAATGTCCAAGAAAATATCCTCTTTTCAGATTTCATACTAAGATGAAGGTGACGATGAACGAAAGTTGATATGCTCGCAAAGCCACTGGGATACTTCTTTTCTTAGACTGGGATAATATGTATGTTATGAGACCGCGGGTTATACGACGCGATAGAAGTTAATTCATCTTATTTTCTATTTACAGACCGCATTCAGCCAGTACTGTGGCCAAGGTATTGGCTACGTTGAAAGAATCGCTGCCCCCTGTGGCTTGTCTGGCGCTGGTTTGGCTATCGACGGACTCGCTTACAACGGTGTGACAGGCGCAGGTCTTGCTTTGGCAGAAAACACAATGGCTTACGGCGGTGCTTACGGCAGTGCTTACGGCGGTGCTTATAACGGTGCCTATGGCATGGCTGGTATCGCCAACGTACCAGGAATTGTTCCCGCTAGTGGCGGTGCTCTGCCCATCTCCAGCGCCTCCCCTATCGCTCCCACCGGTATATCTGTTGCGTCTGAGAACGCCATCGAAGGTATCCTCGCCGTGACTGGAGATCTGCCGTTCGTGAGCGCTGTAGCCTGGGAGGGTGCCCTGCCCACCACTGGTGCTGGAACTGTCACATACGGTTGCGGTAATGGCAACATCGGCATTGTGAGTGACAACGGGTACGGCGCTGATGTAGCTAATGCCTACGGCAACGGTATGGCCTACGGCAACGGTATTGCATACGGCAACGGTTTCGCTTCTGGCGCAGCTGTGGCTGACAGAATCACCTATGGCCCCGGTGTAGCTGCCTCTCGTGGGTACGGAGGTATTGCTGCCCCTGCCTTCGGTGGATGCGGCTGTGGCGCTATGTACTGATTATTCTGATTTCTAAAACGAGTAATAAATATTGTCAAATGTATATAACCTTTGTTTCATTAATGTTATGTTTATTATTGCAGTATTATAAGGTAATTTCCTTTAATTCGTTAACTTACCATTATTAATACCGTCTCAAAGTAAGTATATTTCCAGTTCCTTAATTTACAGTGATTCCAAGTAGGCGAATGTTTTATTTTTCATGGAAGCGTAATAGTACGTTAATAAATAAAAACTGATTACAAAATTAAATTATTCAAAGTTACGAAAATCCCAACTTCGTAAATTAAATTAGTTAGCTGAAAAGAGAAAAACAAGCTCTCTAATCTATAGAATTAGTGTAGCTGGATGTTAGTGGCCGGCGTCGTTCGGGTGAAATGTCGTTTACATTATTGGAGATATATTCCCTATTTAAAAAAAAAATATATTATGTATGTATGCCTATGTTACTCGGTGATAATTTAGCTTTATCCTGGTGAAAGTATTTTTAAAATTGGGCTATTCGTTATTGAGTTTATTCATTACAAACAAAAATCGAAATCCTCTCTCTTTATTATTAGTGTAGATGTAGATCTAGATCTAGATTGCAGGCGCACGAGACCTAAAAAATGTTTGGTGTATTCCCACTGTCCCCATTGCCCGCATCCCCTAGTTTTATTTCTTAAATAAAATACTACATATTTTTTATTTTAATAAAGGCGAATTTTTATTCTCAGTTTAAAATCACAGAAAAAAAAAATGAAAAACATAAACAAAAGCATGCCTTTGAATGGTGCATTCCTTTGAAAGTTATGTGTGAATAGTTATCCCGTAAATTTAGTTTGATGTTCTGTTTTTGCATTCATATTTTTTAAACAATAACTGTCAGTTTCTGAAAGCCAAACCAACGTTATCTATAATCATACCTTTTGCCGTATTTGTCATTTCAAACGTCATTGACAATGACAGGTCACTTTCAACAATAGATAAACTTTGATTTGGCTTTCAGAAATTGACAGTTAATGTTTCAAAAATATGAATGCAAAAACTGAACATCATAAATTTACCTACTGTTCCTACTAACTTACGGAAGTGGGCGACCCGTCACACGACGCCGCCGCAAGCAAAGTCCTTAAAGTGAGCATGACTTAGTTAAGTCTGCATTAAAAATAAAAAACAACACAAACTTACAGGGTTTCATGTTGTACATTACATACATTTGTCATCTTCTATCCACATGAATGCAATAATGTTTTGAATTTTTTTTTATTCCGCCCCTATGAGGGATATCCCGCAAAGGGCCAATAAAAAAATCTTTTCAAAAATTTGCTCATTGACACAAAGAATGAAACACGTATTTTGACGTATTAGTATTTTGTTTATTCGTTGTAAATGTAGGTCGATATTAAAAGATAAAAAATATCTAAAATATATTAGTTTTTTATATTAAATTCAAATCATCTACCTGAAATAGTCTGTAATAAGAATGCTGCCGATGTGTGCTAGTTTATGCAATGGGTGGAAAAACATTAAAATTAAAAATAAAGCTACTGAAATAATCAAAAATATTATGACTTATATACACATAGCCCTTTCGCGCCTGAGATTTTTTCCGTCAAAATCTTTTTCTTTTTTATAAATACGGTCAGTATCATGGGAATACATATTTAAAAAATATACCATTTACACAACTTCTAGAAAGTGCTTAGCACGTTCGTGACATCCAGGTCTGTAGACACGTTGTAGAATTTTAGAAAAAATTAATTCACTATCCTATTATTCAGGTGCGAAAGGGATAGACAGAAGTAATGAAGCTAAGGGTGATTTCATAGTCGCACTTACGCCGGCACACGGGTGGTTTGGAAAGCGGCGCTGGCCACGAGATATGCCTAGTAAAGTCTTATAGTAAGAATTATTTGTGCTTACTATCCGCGCTGATTGAAATTCGAACGCGGCCCGGTTGGTCAACGTTACGAGAGATTTGTAGCGAAGACTTTGTTTTAGCTGACAAATAAGATCACTTCATCAGAGCTATAACGTGAAAATGAAGCGATCCTATTTTCCTCCATCCTGGATATATACCCTTAAAACAGAATAAACAAAATTTTACAAATAAATTGAATTGAATTGAATTGAGAAAGATGTAAAGAATGCACCTGTTAGTAATCTTGTAGAATTATAGAGATGTACCTACTTGTATGTACACGTTTTTGCCGTTTTTTCATAAATAATAGGAGGCGGCAAACCGCGTTAATAATAAACTCGTTTACAGGCACAGACTACGGAGGACATAATTCTCGCTCACAAAAAACTGTGTCTATGGAGTCAGCCACCTCTCACGCACACCTTAGTTGGCTATTCCGCGGGAAATTAGACTCTGTCGCCGTTTACACAGAGTCGATTACTCGCGCTCAACTAATGTGTGAATGTGTGCGTGCCGGCTTGTACGTACAGCGTGGTGGCCGACTTGAGTGACACAGTTTTTTGTTAGCGAGAATATATCCGACTTTTTTAATATCTGTGTTTACAGGTTGGCGCGGGTCGTCATCCAGCTTACGAGCCGCGCTTGCCGCCCTGGCGGTCAGCGTGACTGTGAAACCAGCCTATAAGAGTTCCTTTTTGCCAATATTTGACTGTGAAAAGGAATAAAGTAAATTTTGATTGTTATCATTTTGATGATATATTTATATATTTCAGTGGAGCATTATGGGAATTTGAGACCACTGAAGCCATAGAAGTGATAGCAGCTTAATGATAAAAATTATTAAAAGAAACAAAAAACCCGACTGCGTAAAACATAAATTAACTGAAAAGAGAAAAACAAGCTCTTCAATCTATAGAATTTTGAATATAACTTGAATTTTATAAGGTACTAGCAGCGAAACCCGGCGTTGCTCGGGTTAAAATACATCGCATATTTAATGGTATAAAAAAATATATATGGATAAATTTTTTAACATATTATAGATCTCTATTTTCGATATTGAGAGACTTTCCAGAACATTCAAATAGTTTGTTCTTTTTTTTACTCGACTGCAATCACAATTGAACTGACGAAAAGTCACTGAATTTCCAGTACCAGATCACTCTAGAATTTTTAGATGTACATCACTTCGATTTGGTTTTTATAGATCAATAATAACACTCGTACACATTTTGGAACTTTCTAGAAAATTTTAAATCGCTAATAATAAATTTCTCGAACATTCTAAATCGATCATAATAAATTGCACTCATTTTGGAACTTTCCAGATCATTCGGAAAATTTCTAGAACCTTCTTGAACATTCTAACTCGATAATAACAGTTTTGGACATTTTGGAACTTTCTAGATGAAGCCAGATCAATTATAACCGTTTTACTCATTTTAGAACTTTCTAGATCATTCAAGAAATTTCTCGAACATTCTAAATCGATCATAATCAATTGCACTCATTTTGGAACTTTCCAGATCATTCGGAAAATTTCTAGAACATTCTCGATCATTCTAAAACGATCATAATAAATTGCACTCATTTTGGAACTTTCCAGATCATTCTGGAAATTTCTAGAACGTTCTCGAACATTCTAACTCGATAATAACAGTTTTGGACATTTTGGAACTTTCTAGATGAAGCCAGAAATTTGTGGAACTTTCTCAAAACATGCTATATCGATTATAATAGTTTGCATTCACTCTAGAATTTTCTAGATCATTCCAGATATTTGTTGAACTTTCTAGTACATTCCAGATCGATTATAACCGTTTTACACATTTTAGAACTTTCCATTCCAGAAATTTTGAGATCTTTTCAGAAGTCCTCATGCGTAAGAAAAGGACAGCAATATGTGTTTTAACATTTTCGCCACCCACACCCACCCCCTTCCACCCACCGCGACCAAACTCCCTTACTACCACCTGGAGACCAAGGGGTATTTACCACCCCAAAGGGAAGTTGATTGGGGTTGGTGGTGATTGAGAAAACTGCGTATTTACGTACCCACAAAAGCATTTTATATATATTATTAGATTGCAGTCGGGGATGAACACACTTTCTTACATCCTTTTCATATGTTCTTTGTTAGAAAGAGACATAGTTAAAATTAGTTTAGTTGTGAACAACAGAATCAGGGCCAATGTACAATTTTGAACGGACTAGTAACGTTTTTAGTGGGACACCATAACAACTTGCAACCGGTACGATTAAGCCCAGCTCTCGAGTGTGACTAAATGTAAATCGTCACTGGGTTGGGTGAACAAATAGACGCAACGGGCCGAAGCTATACCAGTAAAACTTTAAGTATGCTGTAATGATAATATTTCGCCCGACAGAATATTCATACCTAACAGAACTTGTGCAAAAAAAAGTTGTTGGTATTGATAGTCTATCATGTTTTTATTTAATATAGTCTGTATACACTTCCTCGTTTCTTTAGTTTTAATTAAGTATTTTGTTTTTGAGGCATGAAGAAACATCTGCCAGTCACATTGCATATGCTCAAATTGTTTGCTTAAATAATATGGACCTTTAGGCCTATTTGTGCTTATTTAGTAATAATGTTTTTTAGTCTGTGTAAGGCTGTTTGTGTCCTGAATGAATAAAAAAAAAATGGGGACATTCGTTTTTTGTACACACAACCTCGCACCCTAAAATCATATCCACATGCGGAACGTGTGACGTAAAAAAGCAAAATAAATATGAATACCATTTTCTAACCACAATACCACAATTACCTATTTTAATTTAATTTCGATATCGGAATGCAACCCGCATGTAATAGATAGCGCCATTTATCGCAACAACCCTGACCTTACCTTACCTTAGATGTGACATCATAATCAGGCTATCAAAGAAAAATAGTTACACTTTGCAGTCACGTACTAGTTTACATAACTGTCTATTGATAACTCTTTGATGATTCAGCAATAGTTTGGTATAAAACCTTCGAAGGTAATTGATGCCAATCATTGTGTTCTTTATTCTATAGAAACATCATATTTTACAGAAACAAAATATGGCAGCCAAATTCTTCTTAGTCATTTGCGCTTCAGCTCTCTTTGTTCAGGTGAGAAATAAATAAATATATTCCTAGTAATAATATTCCATCTACGAATATACGATTATATTAATTGAAATTAAATATATGATAAATTTATTTTAAATTTGCAGGTCATTTCAAGCCAATGCCTCAGAGGCTCATACGATTCTGGCATCATCGGTAGCGGCATGATTGCTGATGGAATTAACCTGGCCGCGAATGACTTCGCTTACGGTCCTATGACAGCCAATGCTTTGGCTTATGACACTCTGGCAGCTGGGTATGGCCCTGGCAGTGCTTATGGTAACATCGCTCCTGCTAGCAACCGTGGATTCCGTGTAACTAGCTCTTCTCCCATAGCTCCAGTGGGTATCTCTATAGCGTCTGAGAACGCAATCGAAGGTATTCTAGCTGTGAATGGTGAACTGCCGGTCTTGGCTGCTGTGGCTTTAGAGGGGGCGTTGCCAACTGCTGGGTCTGGATCTATCGTGTACGGTTGCGGCAACGGTGCCATCGGCATTGTGAGCGAGGGTGTTGAATCTTTCGCTGCTCCAGCTGCTAGACTGGGCTACGAAAACGCAGTAGCCGCTGAACTAGGCTATGGAACTCAATTTGCTGGTAGAAATGGCTACGGTGCGTCACTAGCTGCTGGACGTGGCTCGAGCGGACTTGCAGGCGTTGGTCCTGTTGTTGGCCCTAGATGTGGCTGTGGAATATAAGATATTGATTATTATGACTGGATTGTTATTATGTTTAGATAATTGTTCTTTTTATTAATTAATAAATGAATTCTTTAAATACATTTTATTTTTACGTTCTATGGACATAACAAATTTTAGTGCACTATGGTGCATGGTTGGTGAATGTTGTGCCATTTAGATAATGAAAAGTAAACAGTATTACAAATATCGCATCGCAGTATGCAAGTGTAGCATATTCTGAGGTTACCGCGCCTGTCATCTATCTTTTTTACCAAACAGGTAAAAAGGAATCGTTATGGCGCGGTACAAATATATATATATATATATGGTGCTACTCCGTCCGACTATCCATCTGTCACAGCGGTATATTTTTCTACCAGTGCATGGTATACAACTACCAAAGAAACAGGCAAACAATATTAAATAAAGCGTTTGGTTACGTATATTTACCAGCAAATTTAGATGGAAAAGACTAATTTGACAGCTTTAAATATGTTTTATCCTTTTTCGATAATGTTTATAAGAAAGAGATGTGATATGAATAAAATTAGTTTAGTGCGATTTACAACGAAATCGGCACCAATATATACACATATACGGCATATTTACGATACGTGTGCCTAAAGTCACGAGTATCGTATAACATTTTATAACACGAGTGTAAAAAAAACGCACTAATTGCACGTTTATCGCACGTGATAAGTGCGGGTTTTTTACACGCAGTGCTATAATAGTACATTATGAGTGCTATAATAGTACATTATGATACATGTGTGCAAAGTTGGTAATTACAGACGAGGCGGTATTAAGCGAATTAAGCGATAAGGAAGCCGAGAGTGTAATGATGAATGCACACGCGTGTCATAAGACGTTTTTCAACACACTTGCGAGGAAAAAACTGACATATATTTTCAAGTAGATTTTTGATAACCATCAACCACACAATGAGAACGTCAACAAATAGGGCGCGCAGGTTTTTTTTACCCATTTAAATTAAGAATGCTTCGTCTACACACATATCACTTGCAGTGAGGAACCAACTTAACATAATCGGAATTATAACTATCATAAAACTGTGCGGTAATGTAAAGTAAAAAGCACTAGTGCGTAATCTATACATATAAAATGCTTTGTCCTGAATGACTGACTGACAATCAACGCACAGCCTAAACCGCTGATCGTAGAGACCTGAAACTTGGAGGGTGTGTTCTTTGTATGACGTAGGCATCCGATAAGAATGGATTTTCCGAAATTCTACCCCTAAGGGGGTGAAAAACGGAGGCAAAGTTTGTATGGGACAACGTGATTCCTTGGTCCGATCTACTTCAAATTTTGCATAAACATTCTTTAACAGAATTGATGGAAGACGTGTTTCATATTTTATTGAAACTCATCGACTAACGGGTTTAAAAAGGGATAGAAATTTATTTTAGGGGTGATTTGCATCGAAGTTGAAATCAATACTCCTTAGTGCTTTTGATTTAAATATTCTTTTATATTTGATATTCCAATTTTAAAATTTGTATTGTATTGCACCGTAGACGGAGAATTACAGGTAGACGGTCAAGATACGTATATGTCAAAACGTATATGTGTGAGCAGGACTAAGCGTATTTTTGTCCCTATCTCGCGTATAGGTTTTTATTGTTTGACCTCAGTGTCGTTGAGGTCAAAAAAGTTTGTGTAGGTATATATGATATTTATTGATGAGAGCAGTGAAACTGTGTTTAGCCCAAAATTGAATATCCCGCGCGTGACAGTTTCAGTCTCGCTTTTCGAGGATTACTCGACGGTGAAATCATCGTTGGACGTAGAAGTGGAAAATTATAAAGACACCACTGCACAAAAATGGCACCAGCTTTCTCGTTACGCGTCTTAAACACCACAGTCCCGCGCCAATGGGCGCTAAATGTCACTGGGATATACAAAAAACAAACTTCTAAGTCAACGCATTCAAAAGATACGGCCGTATATGTCGCATATTTGACTATAGGGTACTTCCCGTTGACCTAGAATCATACAATTTGGCAAGAAGCAATTCCATGTAGCACAAGTAAAGGAAGAAATCCGAAAAGCGTTTTGCAGTTACGTCGCAAAAAGAAAAAAAAAATTGCCATTACATTACAACATAATCGAAAAAAAGGGGAAAATCTCCGAGAATCGATTCCCGTGATTATTGAACTATTAATATAGGTACCTAAAACTTTCTACGGAACTCGCGGTGCGTGAGTCCGACTCGCCAAGTGACCGGGATTTTTTTAGTATCGCCCGCTTTCGGCGATAGAATCCAGCTTATTTTTTTTACTCAAGCAATTATAAAATACCGCTTAGACCGAAAAAAAACTGGCAACGCTGCTTTGTATATATTCTCAAAGATATTGCTTGGTGTGTAGTGATAGTGAATTGTTGTGTAATTGGCTGTAAAAGCCGTAGTGAACGAAATGAACCAAACATAACCTTTCATCGGTCAGTCGTTTTTTGTAACTGATACAGTAAGTACATCAAAAGATTACTATACTCAAGTGTATTTTCTGTCAATATCATGCAAGTTTTATAATTTCTTCTAAATACGATAAAAATCCAAATATATATGTAATTATGTCGAACTATCGCTATCTTCTTCGTTATACGCTGACAGCCTATCTACCTACAATTCTCTATATCTCTACGCATTGCACCAAGCTTTTATGTGAGTTCAACTTTTTTTAATAAAATCGGATTGAGTTTTTAAGGGGCGGTCTAAGCTCATATGCACAAAAATGGGTTTCTTTGAGAGTCGAGTATGACGTAACGCAATGAAAATACCTAACACAAAAAAACTGTGGTCAGAAGAGGGTTTTAAGAAAAATATTAAAAATTGCTTTGATATTCCCAATAAAAAATTCGTAAGTTACGTCTAAAATAAATCTTTCGCGTCGAAATTCTCCGTATTTTCAGTGATGACAACAATATTATTTTTAAGAATATATAAGATACAGAATTATATAAGAATGTTAACCAGACACTTATCCAATTTAATGTGTATATTCTGTATAATCTAAAGAAACCCTGTAAATATCAGTCCATTTCATAGAGTCGACACATTTATGATTTACCATTTTCAACCTTATTCCAGTGAAGAACGAGTGCTGTCAAAATCGTAGTAAGTCCGCGCCTTAAACATATTTGTCTGTCTGTTCCGGTACATAGTTAATGTTATAAGGAGTAACTAAGCTACTTTTATTTTTGAAAAATAATTAGTGTTCCACGTAAAAAAAATCAAAACGTTCGCGGGTGAAACCGCGGGGGTCTGCTAGTAAAATACTAAAAACGGTGCAAATACACTTTACGAGCGCGTGTGTTGAAATAGTACATTATTATACATGTGTGAAAAGTTGGTAATTACAGACAAGGCGTGAGAATATTAAGCGTGTGAGCCGCAGGTGAACGCGATAAGGAAGCCGAGAGTGTAATGATCAATGCACATGCTTGTCATACAAAGTTTTTCAACACACTTGCGAGGAAAAAACAGACTTCTATTCCTTGGACTAAATCTTTTAATAATGATCAGACTTGTATTTTTTTAAGTTGATTTTTGATAATCATCATCCACACAATGAGAAGAAACGTTAACAAATATGACACACATATCACTTGCAATTAGGTACAAACTTAACATCGTCGTCGGCATTATACCTATTATAAAACTGCGGTAATGTAAAGTAAAAAGCACTAGTGCGTTATAAGCTGCGATAAGATAGTAAAAACGGTGCAATAAATGTCACTTTACGAACAAGTGTGTTGAAAAATTAGTTTAGTGCGATTTACAACAAAATCGGCAACATTTTCGTATAAAAAAGGATAGCCAGACAGGCGGAAGAAGTCAAACCATAAGGGTTCTTGTTTCATAACCTTTTCGGCCATTATTTTTTAAAGTCGTTAATTTTGAGTCTGTCATGGAAGTAGATACTCGGTAAGTAAGTACCGCCAGTGATTAAATTTTATGAACTGATTCTCAATTAATTCAACATCACAAGGTAAATGATTACCATTACATTTTATAAACAAAACAGTAGGTATATGACTCAAAACTTTTTTTTGAGAATAAAATAATTTATTATATTTATAAGAGATTCACAAGATGACAAAGCCAGAGTCCAAAGCAGAGTCATAATCAATGGAAAAAAGTTGCTTTATAAAATAACTTCAATTATATTCATGGCATTAAACCTGTAAAAAACAACAGACAAGGTTGCTTACGGGATTTTTGTGGCCAATAATTAAATACAAACAACAAAGTACTAAGGTAGATATTTATTTATGAGTCATAACATAAAGGTTGACTCAAAGTATCTAGAATATTCCTCAGTAGTAGTAGGGAGAAGCGCCGCAGCCGCATCCACAGCTGCCGGCAATAGAGACAGCGCCAGCGGCGGGCACGTCACCGCCGAAACTGACAGCGCCGATTATCGGCACCTGACCAGACACGACAGTGGTACCAGCGACTCCCATCTCACCAGCGACCGCCACGTTACCTTCACCAGCGCCGCCGTAAGCAGGAGCAGCGAAAGCGGGAGCAGCAAATCCAGGAGCTATACCTCTTCCGTAACCATAACCAGCGCCAGCAAGGGCAGCGTCAGCGACAGCAGCGTTGGCGATACTGGCACCGGAGACTCCAGCTCCGTATCCGCAACCAAGACCATTCACAGCGTTAGGAATGCCACCAAAAGCGACGTCAGCGACACCGAGACCCGCTCCGTATCCGTAACTTCTGACATCACCGAGGCACCCGCTGAACACATTCTGGGCCAAGCAAGCTTGGATGCAGACCAACAGGATAGCGAAGGTGGACATGTTTGATTGTTTTCAACGAAGTGCTGGACACAGAATAATTTTCGGAAGACACTGTAACCTATTTATACTGTGAATTAAGAGAGATAAAATTAATTATTATGAAAATAAAAACGTGACATAAAACTCAATCAATAGCTGTTGTAACTTATATGAATTATTATATTTATCTATCAAAATGGCAACACATACAAAATAGTTTCCTTCTTTATCAGTTAAAAATGTCTATAAATGAAAAAAAACATGATCTGAATACCATTCTCGTTCCACCAACTAGGACACCAACTACAATGTCTGTCAAAGCTGTTTTCTTTCTCTGCGCTCAGGTCCTCTTGGTCCAGGTAATATTTTTTTAATGTCCATAAATTTATCCTCTTTTCAGATTTCATACTAAGATGAAGGTGACGATGAACGAAAGGTGATATGCTCGCAAAGCCACTGGGGTACTTCTTATCTTCGACTGGGATAATATGTATGTCATGAGAGCGCGGGTTATACGACGCGATAGAAGTAAATTCATCTTATTTTCTATTTACAGACCGCATTCAGCCAGTACTGCGGCCAAGGTATTGGCTACGTTGAAAGAATCGCTGTCCCCTGTGGCTTGTCTGGCGCTGGTTTGGCTATCGATGGACTCGCTTACAACGGTGTGACAGGCGCAGGTCTTGCTTTGGCAGAAAACACAATGGCTTACGGCGGTGCTTACGGCAGTGCTTACGGCGGTGCTTATAACGGTGCCTATGGCATGGCTGGTATCGCCAACGTACCAGGAATTGTTCCCGCTAATGGTGGTGCTCTGCCCATCTCCAGCGCCTCCCCTATCGCTCCCACCGGTATCTCTGTTGCGTCTGAGAACGCCATCGAAGGAATTCTCGCCGTGACTGGAGATCTGCCGTTCGTGAGCGCTGTGGCCTGGGAGGGTGCCCTGCCCACCGCTGGTGCTGGAACTGTCACATACGGTTGCGGTAATGGCAACATCGGCATTGTGAGTGACAACGGGTACGGCGCTGATGTAGCTAATGCCTACGGTAACGGTATGACCTACGGCAACGGTATTGCATACGGCAACGGTTTCGCTTCTGGCGCAGCTGTGGCTGACAGAATCGCCTATGGCTCCGGTGTAGCTGCCTCTCGTGGGTACGGAGGTATTGCTGCCCCTGCCTTCGGTGGATGTGGCTGTGGCGCTATCTACTGATTATTCTGATTTCTAAAACGAGTAATAAATATTGTCAAATGTATATAACCTTTGTTTCATTAATGTTATGTTTATTATTGCAAGGTTAGGTTATTTCCTTTAATTCGTTAACTTACCATTATTAATACCGTCTCAAAGTAGGTATATTTCCAGTTCCTTAATTTACAGTGATTCCAAGTAGGCGAATGTTTTATTTTTCATGGAAGCGTAATAGTACGTTAATAAATAAAAACTGATTACAAAATTAAATTATTCAAAGTTACGAAAATCCCGACTTCGTAAATTAAATTAGTAAGCTGAAAAGAGAAAAACAAGCTCTATGCTCTATGTATGCCTATGTTACTCGGTGATAATTTAGCTTTATCCTGGTGAAAGTATTTTTAAAATTGGGCTATTCGTTATTGAGTTTATTCATTACAAACAAAAATACAAAAATCCAAATCTTCTCTCTTTCCAGCTATTTTTATTTTCTTCAAGAATAGTTAAAGACTCATCTTCCATACTAATCCGATGGTATTTAAAAATAAATAAGAGATAGCTAAAATAAGTTAAATTTAGGTTTAGAAATTACTTACAATAATAGATTTATTTCCCGAACTCGTTTACAATTCTTTCTATATCCTGGACGGAACGTATGAGATGAGTTTTTCCCTTTTCAGATTTTCGTATAAACACTAATCCATTTTTACACCAAACATATTTACAAATTTCTGGTTCTTTCAATGCTGTTTTTGCTTTCCATAGTAGGAATGTATTATTCCTACTATGGAAATTATTATTAGTGTAGATGTAGATCTAGATCTAGATTGCAGGCGCACGAGACCTAAAAAATGTTTGGTGTATTCCCACTGTCCCCATTGCCCGCATCCCCTAGTTTTATTTCTTAAATAAAATACTACATATTTTTTATTTTAATAAAGGCGAATTTTTATTCTCAGTTAAAAATCGCAGAATAAAAAATGAAAAACATAAACAAAAGCATGCCTTTGAATGGTGCATTCGTTTGAAAGTTATGTGTGAATAGTTATCCCGTAAATTTAGTTTGATGTTCTGTTTTTGCATTCATATTTTTTAAACAATAACTGTCAGTTTCTGAAAGCCAAACCAACGTTATCTATAATCATACCTTTTGCCGTATTTGTCATTTCAAACGTCATTGACAATGACAGGTCACTTTCAACAATAGATAAACTTTGATTTGGCTTTCAGAAACTGACAGTTAATGTTTCAAAAATATGAATGCAAAAACTGAACATCATAAATTTACCTACTGTTCCTACTAACTTACGGAAGTGGGCGACCCGTCACACGATGCCGCCGCAAGCAAAGTCCTTAAAGTGAGCATGACTTAGTTAAGTCTGCATTAAAAATAAAAAACCACACAAACTTACAGGGTTTCATGTTGTACATTACATACATTTGTCATCCACATGAATGCAATAAAGTTTTGAATATTTTTTTTATTCAGCCCCTATGAGGAATATCCCGCAAAGGGCCAATAATTTTTTTTTTTTAAATTTGCTCATTGACTTAAATAATGAAACACGTATTTTGACGTATTAATATTTTGTTTATTCGTTGTAAATGTAGGTCGATATTAAAAGATAAAAAATACCTAAAATATATTAGTTTTTTATATCAAATTCAAATCATCTACCTGAAATAGACTGTAATAAGAATGCTGCCGATGTGTGCTAGTTTATGCAATGGGTAGAAAAACATTAAACTTATAAATAAAGCTACTGAAATAATCAAAAAAATTATGACTTATATACACATAGCCCTTTCGCACCTGAGATTTTTTCCGTCAAAATCTTTTTCTTTTCTATAAAATCTTATTATGTACGGTAAGTATCATGGGAATACATATTTAAAAAATATACCATTTACACAACTTCTAGAAAGTGCTTAGCACGTTCGTGACATCCAGGTCTGTAGACACGTTGTAGAATTTTAGAAAAAATTAATTCACTATCCTATTATACAGGTGCGAAAGGGATAGACAGAAGTAATGAAGCTAAGGGTGATTTCATAGTCGCACTTACGCCGACACACGGGTGGTTTGGAAAGCGGCGCTGGCCACGAGATATGCCTAGCGCAAATAATTGTTACTATAAGATTGTATCTTATAGTAACAATTATTTGCGCTTACTATCCGCGCTGATTGAAATTCGAACGCGGCCCGGTTGGTCAACGCTACGAGAGATTTGTAGCGAAGACTTTGTTTTAGCTGACAAATAAGATCACTTCATCAGAGCTATAACGTGAAAATGAAGCGATCCTATTTTCCTCCATCCTGGATATCTACCCTTAAATCAGAGAAAACAAAATTTTACAAATAAATTGAATTGAATTGAATTGAGAAAGATGTAAAGAATGCACCTTTTAGTAATCTTGTAGAATTATAGAGATGTACCTACTTGTATGTACACGTTTCTGCCGATTTTTCATAAATAATAGGAGGCGGCAAACCGCGTTAATAATAAACTCGTTTACAGGCACAGACTACGGAGGACATAATTCTCGCTAACAAAAAACTGTGTCTATGGAGTCAGCCACCTCTCACGCACACCTTAGTTGGCTATTCCGCGGGAAATTAGACTCTGTCGCCGTATACACAGAGTCGATTACTCGCGCTCAACTAATGTGTGAATGTGTGCGTGCCGGCTTGTACGTACAGCGTGGTGGCCGACTTGAGTGACACAGTTTTTTGTTAGCGAGAATATATCCGACTTTTTTAATATCTGTGTTTACAGGTTGGCGCGGGTCGTCATCCAGCTTACGAGCCGCGCTTGCCGCCCTGGCGGTCAGCATGACTGTGAAACCAGCCTATAAGAGTTCCTTTTTGCCAATATTTAACTGTGAAAAGGAATAAAGTAAATTTGGCTTGTTATCATTTTGATGATATATTTATATATTTCAGTGGAGCATTATGGGAATTTGAGACTACTGAAGCCATAGAAGTGATAGCAGCGTAATGATAAAAATAAAAAGTTAAGGGTACTTAAATAACATACAATGTACAATTTTGAACGGACTAGTAACGTTTTTAGTGGGACACCATAACAACTTGCAACCGGTACGATTAAGCCGAGCTCTCGAGTGTGACTAAATGTAAAACGTCACTGGGTTGGGTGAACAAATAGACGCATCGGGGCGGAGCTATACCACTAAAACTTTAAGTATGCTGTAATGATAATATTTCGCCCGACAGAATATACATACCTAACAGAACTTGTGCAAAATAAAGTTGTTGGTATTGATAGTCTATCATGTTTTTATTTAATATAGTCTGTATACACTTCCTCGTTTCTTTAGTTTTAATTAAGTATTTTGTTTTTGAGGCATGAAGAAACATCTGCCAGTCACATTGCATATGCTCAAATTGTTTGCTTAAATAATATGGACCTTTAGGCCTATTTGTGCTTATTTAGTAATAATGTTTTTTAGTCTGTGTAAGGCTGTTTGTGTCCTGAATGAATAAAAAAAAAATGGTGACATTCGTTTTTTTTTGTACACACAACACCCTAAAATCATATTCACATGCGGAACATGCGACGTAAAAAGCAAAATAAATATGAATACCATTCTCTAACCACAATACCACATCATACCACAATTTCCTATTTCAATTTAATTTCGATATCGGAATGCAACCCGCATGTAATAGATAGCGCCATTTATCGCAACAACCCTGACCTTACCTTAAATGTGACATCATAATCAGGCTATCAAAGAAAAATAGTTACACTTTGCAGTCACGTACTAGTTTACATAAATTTCTATCGATAACTCTTTGATGATGCAGCAATAGTTTAGTATAAAACCTTCGAAGGGAATTGATGACAATCATTGTGTTCTTTATTCTAAAGCAACATCATATTTTACAAAAACACAATATGGCAGCCAAATTCTTCTTAGTCATTTGCGCTTCAGCTCTCTTTGTTCAGGTGAGAAATAAATAAATATATTTCTAGTAATAATATTCCATCGACGAATATACGATTATATTAATTGAAATTAAATATATGATTAATTTATTTTAACTTTCCAGGTCATTTCAAGCCAATGCCTCAGAGGCTCATACGATGCTGGTATCATCGGTAGCGGCATGATTGCTGATGGAATCAACCTGGCAGCCAATGACTTCGCCTATGGACCTATGACAGCCAATGCTTTGGCTTATGACGCTCTGACAGCTGGTTATGGCCCTGGCATGGCTTATGGTAACATCGCTCCTGCTAGCAACCGTGGATTCCGTGTAACTAGCTCTTCTCCCATAGCTCCAGTGGGTATCTCTATAGCGTCTGAGAACGCAATCGAAGGTATTCTAGCTGTGAATGGTGAACTGCCGGTCTTGGCTGCTGTGGCTTTAGAGGGGGCGTTGCCAACTGCTGGGTCTGGATCTATCGTGTACGGTTGCGGCAACGGTGCCATCGGCATTGTGAGCGAGGGTGTTGAATCTTTCGCTGCTCCGGCTGCCAGACTGGGCTACGAAAACGCAGTAGCCGCTGAACTAGGCTATGGAACTCAATTTGCTGGTAGAAATGGCTACGGTGCGTCACTAGCTGCTGGACGTGGCTCGAGCGGACTTGCAGGCGTTGGTCCTGTTGTTGGCCCTAGATGTGGCTGTGGAATATAAGATAATGATTATTAGGATTGGATTGTTATTATGTTTAGATAATTGTTGATTTTATTAATGAATAAATGAATTCTTTAAATACATTTTATTTTTTCATTATAAAGGATATACCAAATATAAGTGCACTATGGTGCATGGTTGGTGAATGTCGTTCCATTTAGATAGTGAAAAATAAACAGTATCACAAATATCACATCGCAGTATGCAAGTGTAGCATATTCTGAGGTTACGGCACCTGACATCTATCAATCAGGTAAAAAGGAATCGTTATGGCACGGTACAAATATATATTTGTACCGTGGTTATGGTGCTACTCCGTCCGACTATCCATCCGTCACAGCGGTATATTTTTAGAATAGAATAGAATATAATAAATTTATTTACCAAAACATGTGTTAAAATATGCAGATGTATATACATTCAAGAGTTACAGACATGTTTTACCGGGGAGGCGGTGTGCAATTTTTTTTTTAAATCTGTATGTGGATATAATTCATAAATTGTAATTGTATTAAATAATATAGTTCATGTCGATTGATATTAAAAAAAACAAAACAAATAGGCGTTTAAATAACAATACAAAGATAATTAATAATGTCTCAGCCTATAAAGGTTACAAATGATTTAAATTAAGTAATGATTTTATTCCACATACCTACATATCAGATAAAAAATAAAAAGATAATAATTAACAATGTCCCAGCCTATAAAGGTTACAAATGATTTAAATTAATGATTTTATTCTAATTAGTCTTTTTTTTTGCCTACCTTAATACTAATGAAAAATTTATAGTAGACTAGCTGACCCGCGCGGTTTCACCCGCGTTCCCGGGATAAAAAGTAGCCTATGTCCTTCTCCATACCATAGGCTATATGCATGCCAAATTTCATCGCGATCGGTTCAGCGGCTTCAGCGGGAAAGCGTAACAGACAGACAGACAGAGTTACTTTCGCATTTATAATATTAGTTAGGATTATGCACCAAGTGGATAAACCAGTTTCTTATGTCACGGGTGGCATTTTGAACCCAGAGCGTAGCAAGGGATTTTAAAGAATCCCGAGCGAAGCGAGGGAGTTATGTAGAGACCTGAGTGAATCGAGGGGTTTAAGCTGCCCAAGATGATGGCAGGCTTATCCTCGAGGTGAATACTCTACTTTTTATACCCACTACAAGATAACCAAACTCCGTATTTTATTTCACATTCTTCACAATCGTCCCTTTTTTATTTTTTATTTATGTTCAGCTCGTGGTGCTTAGTTCAATTTTCGAACATAATTGTTGTTCGTTTACGGCAACTAAAACATATGAAGAGAGAACTCTTTGGACGAAATCCTTTATACTATGAATTTATCAAAAGGCAAGCTGAAAAAAAGTGAAATCTTTCTCAGAAATTCTTCAGTACTTCTTCGTACTAATTCTTACTTATTTTAACAATTTATCTTCTACGTATCTTAGCAACTTCAGCCTTCTTCGATGTCTAGGAGACTCAAACTTCACAAAATATAGCAAATTTCATGAATATTCCTGGCATTCAACAATTGCACACATATTTTTAACCGACTTCAAAAAAAGGAGGAGGTTCTCAATTCGGTTGTATGTTTTTTTTTTTTTTTTTTTTTTTTATGTTTGTTACCTCGTAACTCCGTCATTTATTAACCGATTTGGAAAAATCTTTTTTTATTTGAAAGTGTCCACTTCCCGTTTGGTCCCATTGTTATCAGATCAGGAATTGATTACTTTTTAGTGTACTTTGAAGTCGGTTTAAGTTTTTTGTAAAACAGTCCAATTATTTAATTTATATATTTTGCATATCTTTTCGCAAAATAAAAGCAGAGTGTTACTCGAGTGTAAGCTGAAAATGTCCCACTCGAACTATTAGCGTTCTAACTTCGTTCGAGCGCCAAAATATCTCGCCCGCCACTAAAATTTGAGCCTTACACCCCATGGTTAACAATCTATTGTTGAATCTCACAATGTTGGTAACATTATATAGAAACAATAGGCACTACGTCAGATAAGGTAAAGAAACTTAAAAACTTAAATTAAAAACTTTTATCCTTAAAAACTTCAGTGCTGCCATTATCAACACTGATAGTAAAGAAAATGCATAATTTAAAAAAGAAGATTTTCTCTCAACAATTTTCAAAGTCTATAATATTTCGGGCGGGACTGATGCCTCGGTGATCAAAGTCCATACGTGGAAATGGTTTTTACAGCTGTGAGTTATGCGATCCAACCAAATATACTGAAATATAAAAAAAAAGTTGTCCTCGCCCCATACTCCTAACCCAATTACTTTTTGTTGTTTTTGGAACTGTATATAATTGTGCAAGCTTGACTCGCTATTAACTTTACTAGCAGTTATTGATATATGTGGTCAGACACAGGCCTATACTCAGTAAAAATAAATGTGCCGCTGTGATAGACATGCACTTTTGGCTACGGTACAACGATACGTAAGAAAACCAAAGTTCTAGAAGCGCTTCAACACGCACATCGTTTAAAATGGAAATGGGCAGGACACTTAGCACGTTTAACGGATAAGAGGTGGACCAAACGTGTCACTTTTTGGTCAGGGCCACAGGGAAACCGAGGAAGAGGGCGCCCTAAGGAACGCTGGGCTGACGAGGTGAAGGATGCGGCAAACATCAATTGGATGGAGATTGCACTGGATAGGAACGAGTGGAATGGAATAGAGGAGGCCTTTACCCCTAAGAGGGGCCATAACTGAGAAAAATTTGAATATTAAGCATAACTATTATAATATTCTATTATTTACTAGATAAGGCAATAAAGGCTTTTTTATTTATTTTATTTTATTATATCTCTTTCTAACAAAGAACATAGAAAAAGTATGGAAGAAATTAAGTCCGATCTCAAATTAGTTGAATGCTTGCTTCCAACATAAATTTAGTCACCATAATTTTTTTTACAACTATTTACCTTATTTTTTTACATTATTTATTTTTTATTTATTTAGACGGAAAATACTAATTTGACAGCTTTAAATATGTTCTATACTTTTTCAATAATGTTTGTAAGAAAGAGGTGTGATGTGATTGAAATTAGTTTAACGCGATTTACAATAAAATCGGCACTATTGTCGAATATAAAAAGACAGTCTGACAGGCGGATGAAGTCACATCTTAAGGAGTCCTTTCATAAAATATTAAATTTTAATCTGAATCCCTGAAAGTAGATACTCGGTAAAGTAAGTACCGCCAGTGATTCAATTTTATGGACTGATTCTCAATTCGCTCAATGATTACCATTCCATTTGATAAACAAAGCTGTAGGTAGGACTAAAGACTTTTTTTGAGAATAAATAAAATACTTAATTTATAATATTTATGAGAGTTTCGCAAGATGGCAAGCCAGAGTCTAAAGCAGAGTCATATAACCAATGGGAAAAACTTGCTTTATAAAATATCTTAATTGATATTAATGGCATTAATTCTGTAAAACAAACAACAGATAAGGTTGTTTAAGGGATTTTTGTGGCCAAATAATTAAATAAAAACAACAAAGTACTAAGGTTGATATTTTTTTAAGAGTCATAACACAAAGGTTGACTCGAAGTATCTAAAATATTCCTCAGTAGTAGTAGGGAGAAGCGCCGCAGCCGCATCCACAGCTACCGGCAATAGAGACAGCGCCAGCGGCGGGCACGTCACCGCCGAAACTAACAGCGCCGATTATCGGCACCTGACCAGAGACCACAGTGGTACCAGCGACTCCCATCTCACCAGCGACCGCCACGTTACCTTCACCAGCGCCGCCGTAAGCAGGAGCAGCGAAAGCGGGAGCAGCAAATCCAGGAGCTATACCTCTTCCGTAACCATAACCAGCGCCAGCAAGGGCAGCGTCAGCGACAGCAGCGTTGGCGATACTGGCACCGGAGACTCCAGCTCCGTATCCGCAACCAAGACCATTCACAGCGTTAGGAATGCCACCAAAAGCGACGTCAGCGACACCGAGACCCGCTCCGTATCCGTAACTTCTGACATCACCGAGGCACCCGCTGAACACATTCTGGGCCAAGCAAGCTTGGATGCAGACCAACAGGATAGCGAAGGTGGACATGTTTGATTGTTTTCAACGAAGTGCTGGACACAGAATAATTTTCGGAAGACACTGTAACCTATTTATACTGTGAATTAAGAGAGATAAAATTAATTATTATGAAAATAAAAACGTGACATAAAACTCAATCAATAGCTGTTGTAACTTATATGAATTATTATATTTATCTATCAAAATGGCAACACATACAAAATAGTTTCCTTCTTTATCAGTTAAAAATGTCTATAAATGAAAAAAACATGATCTGAATACCATTCTCGTTCCATCACCTAGAACACCAACTACAATGTCTGTCAAAGCTGTTTTCTTTCTCTGCGCTCAGGTCCTCTTGGTCCAGGTAATATTTTTTTAATGTCCATAAATTTATCCTCTTTTCAGATTTCATACTAAGATGAAGGTGACGATGAACGAAAGGTGATATGCTCGCAAAGCCACTGGGGTACTTCTTATCTTCGACTGGGATAATATGTATGTCATGAGAGCGCGGGTTATACGACGCGATAGAAGTAAATTCATCTTATTTTCTATTTACAGACCGCATTCAGCCAGTACTGCGGCCAAGGTATTGGCTACGTTGAAAGAATCGCTGCCCCCTGTGGCTTGTCTGGCGCTGGTTTGGCTATCGACGGACTCGCTTACAACGGTGTGACAGGCGCAGGTCTTGCTTTGGCAGAAAACACAATGGCTTACGGCGGTGCTTATAACGGTGCCTATGGCATGGCCGGTATGGCCAACGTACCAGGAATTGTTCTCGCTAATGGTGGTGCTCTGCCCATCTCTAGCGCCTCCCCTATCGCTCCCACCGGTATATCTGTAGCGTCTGAGAACGCCATCGAAGGAATCCTCGCCGTGACTGGAGATCTGCCGTTCGTGAGCGCTGTAGCCTGGGAGGGTGCCCTTCCCACCGCTGGGGCTGGAACTGTCACATACGGTTGCGGTAATGGCAACATCGGCATTGTGAGTGACAACGGGTACGGCGCTGATGTGGCTAATGCCTACGGCATCGGTATGGCCTACGGAAACGGTTTCGCTTCTGGCGCAGCTGTGGCTGACAGAATCGCATATGGCTCCGGTGTAGCTGCCTCTCGTGGGTACGGAGGTATTGCTGCCCCAGCCTTCGGTGGATGCGGCTGTGGCGCTATATACTGATTATTCTGATTTCTAAAACGAGTAATAAATATTGTCAATTGTATATAACCTTTGTTTCATTAATGTTATGTTTATTATTGCAGTATTATAAGGTAATTTCCTTTAATTCATTAACTTACCATTATTAATACCGTCTCAAAGTAGGTATATTTCCAGTTCCTTAATTTAAAGTGATTCCAAGTAGGCGAATGTTTTATTTTTCATGGAAGCGTAATAGTACGTTAATAAATAAAAACTGATTACAAAATTAAATTATTCAAAGTTACGAAAATCCCAACTTCGTAAATTAAATTAGTTAGCTGAAAAGAGAAAAACAAGCTCTCTAATCTATAGAATTAGTGTAGCTGGCTGTTAGTGGCCGGCGTCGTTCGGGTGAAATGTCGTTTACATTATTGGAGATATATTCCCTATTTTAAAAAAAATAATATTATGTATGTATGCCTATGTTACTCGGTGATAATTTAGCTTTATCCTGGTGAAAGTATTTTTAAAATTGGGCTATTCGTTATTGAGTTTATTCATTACAAACAAAAATCGAAATCTTCTCTCTTTATTATTAGTGTAGATGTAGATCTAGATCTAGATTGCAGGCGCACGAGACCTAAAAATGTTTGGTGTATTCCCACTGTCCCCATTGCCCGCATCCCCTAGTTTTATTTCTTAAATAAAATACTACATATTTTTTATTTTAATAAAGGCGAATTTTTATTCTCAGTTTAAAATCACAGAATAAAAAAATTAAAAAAAAAACAAAAGCATGCCTTTGAATGGTGCATTCCTTTGAAAGTTATGTGTGAATAGTTATCCCGTAAATTTTGTTTGATGTTCTATTTTTGCATTCATATTTTTGAAACAATAACTGTCAGTTTCTGAAAGCCAAACCAACGTTATCTATGATCATACCTTTTGCCGCATTTGTCATTTCAAACGTCATTGACAATGACAGGTCACTTTCAACAATAGATAAACTTTGATTTGGCTTTCAGAAAATGACAGTTTATGTTTCAAAAATATGAATGCAAAAACTGAACATCAAACTAAATTTACCTACTGTTCCTACTAACTTACGGAAGTGGGCGACCCGTCACTCGACGCCGCCGCAAGCAAAGTCCTTAAAGTGAGCATGACTTAGTTAAGTCTGCATTAAAAATAAAAAACAACACAAACTTACAAGGTTTCATGTTGTACATTACATACATTTGTCATTTTCTATCCACATGAATGAAATAAAGTTTTGATTTTTTTTTTATTCAGCCCCTATGAGGAATATCCCGCAAAGGGCCAATAATTTTTTTTTTTTTAAATTTGCTCATTGACTTAAAGAATGAAACACGTATTTTGACGTATTAATATTTTGTTTATTCGTTGTAAATGTAGGTCGATATTAAAAGATAAAAAATACCTAAATTATATTAGTTTTTTATATCAAATTCAAATCATCTACCTGAAATAGTTTGTAATAAGAATGCTGCCGATGTGTGCTAGCTTATGCAATGGGTTGAAAAACATTAAAATTATAAATAAAGCTACTGAAATAATCAAAAAAATCATGACTTATATATACATAGCCCTTTCGCACCCGAGATTTTTTCCGTCAAAATCTTTTTCTTTTCTATAAAATCTTATTATGTACGGTAAGTATCATGGGAAAACATATTTAAAAAATATACCATTTACACAACTTCTAGAAAGTGCTTAGCACGTTCGTGACATCTGGTCTGTAGACACGTTGTAGAATTTTAGAAAAAATGAATTCACTATCCTATTATTCAGGTGCGAAAGGGATAGACAGAAGTAATGAAGCTAAGGGTGATTTCATAGTCGCACTTACGCCGGCACACGGGTGGTTTGGAAAGCGGCGCTGGCCACGAGATATGCCTAGTACAGTCTTATAGTAAGAATTATTTGCGCTTACTATCCGCGCTGATTGAAATTCGAACGCGGCCCGGTTGGTCAACGCTACGAGAGATTTGTAGCGAAGACTTTGTTTTAGCTGACAAATAAGATCACTTCATCAGAGCTAATCACGCCGGGCACAGGAATCACCCTGTGGCCGTTGATTGCGCTGATCTCGCGGGAATCGAAGATAAATAATGAGGACTATAGTTCTACCACTTACCCGTGATGCGGAGATGTTTGCACTGCACTTACACCGTTGGTAATATGTAGTGTAATGATGTGAAATTGTGTTACTGTATGTTTATCTGTGTGTAGGTGGTGTTTGGCGATGTATTTGTCATGAATTTAAAGAAAATAATAATAGGTCTTTACCTATGAAATTGCCGTTCTGCAGTACTGGCCATTTCAAATCAAAATAATTTTTGTTTGGCTAAGAATTCTAATTTCAAATTAATTTTATTTTAAAAACATGGAATTCGTTTTCCAAAAGTAGTCATTTGTTTATTGATTAGTGTTACATTTTCATCGCATTTCAATCATTTTCGTCATCATGGATACGTTAAAAATTCGAGTAATTATGGAATATGAGTACCGTCGTGGCAGCAACGCGGCACAAGCGGCACGCAACATCAACGACGTTTACGGAGCTAACACTACAAACCAACGCACCACCTGTTATTGGTTTGCTCGCTTCCGTTCTGGGAATTTCGACCTAAAAATGAACCTCGCGGTCGTCCGAAGACTTTGGTCGACAATGACGAATTAAAGGCGATTGTGGAAGCTGATGATACACAATCGACGGCTGAATTAGCAGCAGCTTTCGACGTTAGCGTCAAAACAATATTGGTCCATTTGCGTCAAATTGGCAAGGTAAAAAAGCTTGACAAATGGGTGCCCCACGAACTCAATGATCGCCAGCGCGAAGTACGCGCCGAAATGTGCCTTGCACTGCTCAACAGACACACAAATGAAGGAATTTTGAACCGCATTGTTACCTGCGATGAAAAATGGATTCTGTTTGATAACCGCAAACACTCAGCAAGTTGGTTGGATCCTGGTTCAGCACCTAAACAATGCCCTAAACGAAAACTTACCCCTAGAAAAGTAATGGTCACTGTTTGGTGGTGTGATTCATCACAGCTTCTTACCAAACGGGGTGAGCATTACTGCAGATGTGTACTGTGAAGAACTGAACACAATGATGGAGAAGCTGGCACATCTCCAATCAGCATTGGTCAATCGCTCGTCTCCGCTGCTCCTGCACGATAACGCGCGACCTCATACTGCACAGCAGACGGTCTCCAAGTTGCAAGAAATGGGGTTGGAAGTTCTCCGTCATCCGCCCTACTCACCAGACTTTGCGCCTACAGACTACTACTTTTTCCAGAATTTGGATAACTTCTTGGCGGGAAAAAAATTCAATACCCGAGAGGCAGTACAAAATGCCTTTGAAGAATTTGTTGCCTCCCGTCCAGCTGATTTCCTTAAGAAGGGCATCAATAAACTGCCACTGCGTTAGCAAAGATGCATTGATTGCATGGGTGATTACTTCGATTAATACAAATAAAAAATACATGAAAAAAAATCGTTTACATTTTTTTATACAATACGGCAATTTCATAGGTAAAGACCTAATATTAAAAGACGCGGGATGATTTTATAGCGGGTCAGGCTCAAGCACAAGCGATAGAGAGAAGATAAAAAACAAAAGAAAATCATAAAGAAAAAATTTAAATTATGAAATCGTTCCAATTAAAAAAATAAAACTATACAGCCAGCGCTATTGAGAACTTGCGTAGGTAAACGGCGTGACTAAGAGCTATAACGTGAAAATGAAGCGATCCTATTTTCCTCCATCCTGGATATCTACCCTTAAATCAGAGAAAACAAAATTATACAAATAAATTGAATTGAATTGAATTGAGAAAGATGTAAAGAATGCACCTTTTAGTAATCTTGTAGAATTATAGAGATGTACCTACTTGTATGTACACGTTTTTGCCGTTTTTTCATAAATAATAGGAGGCGGCAAACCGCGTTAATAATAAACTCGTTTACAGGCACAGACTACGGAGGACATAATTCTCGCTAACAAAAAACTGTGTCTATGGAGTCAGCCACCTCTCACGCACACCTTAGTTGGCTATTCCGCGGGAAATTAGACTCTGTCGCCGTTTACACAGAGTCGATTACTCGCGCTCAACTAATGTGTGAATGTGTGCGTGCCGGCTTGTACGTACAGCGTGGTGGCCGACTTGAGTGACACAGTTTTTTGTTAGCAAGAATATATCCGACTTTTTTAATATCTGTGTTTACAGGTTGGCGCGGGTCGTCATCCAGCTTACGACCCGCTTGCCGCCCTGGCGGTCAGCGTGACTGTGAAACCAGCCTATAAGAGTTTCTTTTTGCCAATATTTGACTGTGAAAAGGAATAAAGTTGCTTGTTATCATTTTGATGATATATTTATATATTTCAGTGGAGCATTATGAGAATTTGAGACCACTGAAGCCATAGAAGTGATAGCAGCGTAATGATAAAAATACAAAGTTAAGGGTACTTAAATAACATACAATGTACAATTTTGAACGGACTAGTAACGTTTTTAGTGGGACACCATAACGACTTGCAACTGATACGATTAAACTGAGCTCTTGAGTGTGACTAAATGTAAAATGTCACTGGGTTGGGTGAACAAATAGACGCAACGGGGCGGAGCTATACCACTAAAACTTTAAGTACGCTGTAATGATAATATTTCGCCCGACAGAATATTCATATCTAACAGAACTTTTGCAAACAAAAGTAGTTGGTATTGAGATAGTCTATCAATCTTTTATTTAATATAATGGGGATATTCGTCTTTTTGCACATATCCTCGCACCCTAAAATCATATTCACATGCGGAACGTGTGACGTAAAAAGTAAATAAAATATGAATACCATTCTGTAACCACAATACCACATCATACCACAATTTCCTATTTCAATTTAATTTCGATATCGGAATGCAACCCGCATGTAATAGATAGCGCCATTTATCGCAACAACCCTGACCTTACCTTACCTTAAATGTGACATCATAATCAGGCTATCAAAGAAAAATAGTTACACTTTGCAGTCACGTACTAGTTTACATAAATTTCTATCGATAACTCTTTGATGATGCAGCAATAGTTTAGTATAAAACCTTCGAAGGGAATTGATGACAATCATTGTGTTCTTTGTTCTAAAGTAACATCATATTTTACAGAAACAAAATATGGCAGCCAAATTCTTCTTAGTCATTTGCGCTTCAGCTCTCTTTGTTCAGGTGAGAAATAAATAATTATATTTCTAGTAATAATATTCCATCTACGAATATACGATTATATTAATTGAAATTAAATATATGATTAATTTATTTTAACTTTCCAGGCCATTTCAAGCCAATGCTTCAGAGGCTCATACGATGCTGGCATCATCGGTAGCGGCATGATTGCTGACGGAATCAACCTGGCAGCCAATGACGTCGCTTATGGACCTATGACAACCAATGCTTTGGCTTATGACGCTCTGGCAGCTGGTTATGGCCCTGGCATGGCTTATGGTAACATCGCTCCTGCTGGCAGCCGTGGATTCCGTGTAACCAGCTCTTCTCCCATAGCTCCAGCGGGTATCTCTATAGCATCTGAGAACGCCATCGAAGGTATTCTAGCTGTGAATGGTGAACTGCCGGTCTTGGCTGCTGTGGCTTTAGAGGGGGCGTTGCCTACTGCTGGGTCTGGATCTATCGTGTACGGTTGCGGCAACGGTGCCATCGGCATTGTGAGCGAAGGTGTTGAATCCTTCGCTGCTCCGGCTGCCAGACTTGGCTACGAAAACGCAGTAGCCGCTGAACTAGGCTATGGAAGTCAATTTGCTGGTAGAAATGGCTACGGCGCGTCACTAGCTGCTGGACTTGGCTCGAGAGGACTTGCAGGCGTTGGTCCTGTTGTTGGCCCTAGATGTGGCTGTGGAATATAAGATAATGATTGGATTGTTTTTATGTTTAGCTAATTGTTGTTTTTATTAATGAATAAATGAATTCTTTAAATAAATTTTATTTTTACATTCTATGGATATATGAACCAAATTTTAGTGCACTATGGTGCATAGTTGGTGAATGTTGTGCCATTTAGATAATGAAAAGTAAACAGTATTACAAATATCGCATCGCAGTATGCAAGTGTAGCACATTCTGAGGTTACCGCACCTGACATCTATCTTTTTTACCAAACAGGTAAAAAGGTATCGTTATGGCGCGGTACAAATATATATTTGTATCGTGGTTATGGAGCTACTTCGTTCCACTATCCATCTGTCACAGCGGTATATTTTTACAAAGCAGCCAGCAAATGAAAAATTAATAGTAGATTATGCACCAAGTGGATAAACTAGTTTCTTACGTCACGGGTGGCATATTGAACCCTGAGCGTAGCGAGGAAGTTATGTAGATACCTATGAAGTGAGGGGTCCAAGTTGCCCAAGATGAAGGCAGGCTTGAGGTGTACTCTACTTTTTATACCCACTACAAGATAACTAAACTCCGTTTTTTATTTCACATTCTTCACAATCGCGCCTTTTATATATATTTTTTATTTATGTTCAGCTCGTGGTGCTTAGTTCAATTTTTTAACAATTTATATTGTTGTTCGTTTACGGCAACTAAAACCTATGAAGTGATAACTCTTTGATCGAAATCCTTTATGCGAATTTATCAAAAGGCGAGCTGAAAAAAGTGAAATCTTTCTCAGAAATTCTTCAGTTTCTTATTTATTTTAATAATTTATCTTTTACGTATTTTAGCAGTTTCAACCTTCTTCGATGTCCAGGAAACTCAAACTTCACAAAATATAGCTGAAGTATATATTCCTAGCAAAAATCTATCATTATCATTCAACAATTGCTAACATATTTTTACTATCTTACTTTTTGCAAAATAAAAGCAGAGTGTTATACTCGGGTGTAAGCTAAAAATGTCCCACTCGACTCGAACATATCTCGCCCGCCATTAAAATTCACACCCATCAATCATCAGGTTAACAATCTATTGTTGAATCTCACAATGTTGGTAACATTATATAGAAGCAATAGGCACTACGCATGTCAGAACGTGCATTACGTAACTTTATTGCAATGAAATTCAGATTGAAATAACCTCTGAATCGGTAGAAATATTACAAAATCGTAAATGGTTCCATTTCTATTGAACCACTGTTTGTATTTGTAGTTATCAGAACGTAAAAAAGTTATCAGAAAATCGCTATATTGAACCGATTTCAATACGAAACTGATTGAAATTTTGTTACGTAATCGCCCCACAGATAAGGAAAAGAAACTTAATCCTTAAAAACTTCAAAGCTGCCATTATCAACACTGGTCCAGTAAAGAAAATTCATGATCATGATGATATGATAAAATGACGATTTTCCTTGAAAATTTTCCTCGGTGTTCTCAGCCTCAACAATTTTCAAAGCCCATAATATCTCGGGCGGGACTGATGCCTCGGTGATCAAAAGTCCATACGTGGAAATGGTTTTTAGAGCTGTGAGCTATGCGATCCAGCAAATATAATGAAATATAAAAAAATATACGAAATGTTGTCCTCGCCCCATACTCCTAACCCAATTACTCTTTGCTGTTTTGGGAACTCTATATAATTGTGCAAGCTTGACTCGCTCTTAACGTTACTAGCAATTAATGATATAATATGTCATCAAACACAGGCCTATACTCGTAAAAAATAAATATGCCGCTGTGATAGACATGCACTTTTGGCTACGGTACAACGATACGTAAGAAAACCAAAGTTCTAGAAGCGCTTCAACACGCACATCGTTTAAAATGGAAATGGGCAGGACACTTAGCACGTTTAACGGATAAGAGGTGGACCAAACGTGTCACTTCTTGTTCAGGGCCACAGGGAAACAGAGGAAGAGGGCGCCCTAAGAAACGCTGGGCTGACGAGGTGAATGATGCGGCAAACATCAATTGGATGGAAATTGCACTGGATAGGAACGAGGGGAATGGAATAGAGGAGGCCTTTACCCAAAGAGGGGCCATAACTAAGATTTTTTTTATTAAAATTTAAGCATGTAACTATTATAATATTCTATTATTTACTAGATAAGGCAATAAAGGCTTTTTTATTTATTTTATGGACTGATTCTCAATTCGCTCAATGATTACCATTCCATTTGATAAACAAAGCTGTAGGTAGGGCTAAAGACTTTTTTTGAGAATAAATAAAATACTTAATTTATAATATTTATGAGAGTTTCGCAAGATAGCAAGCCAGAGTCTAAAGCAGAGTCATATAACCAATGGGAAAAACTTGCTTTATAAAATATCTTCAATGATATTCATGGCATTAATTCTGTAAAACAAACAACACATAAGGCTGTTTAAGGGATTTTTGTGGCCAATAATTAAATACAAACAACAAAGTACTAAGGTTGATATTTATTTAAGAGTCATAACACAAAGGTTGACTCAAAGTATCTAGAATATTCCTCAGTAGTAGTAGGGAGAAGCGCCGCAGCCGCATCCACAGCTACCAGCAATAGAGACAGCGCCAGCGGCGGGCACGTCACCGCCGAAACTGACAGCGCCGATTATCGGCACCTGACCAGAGACGACAGTGGTACCAGCGACTCCCATCTCACCGGCGACCGCCACGTTACCTTCACCTACGCCGCCGTAAGCAGGAGCAGCGAAAGCGGGAGCAGCAAATCCAGGAGCTATACCTCTTCCGTAACCATAACCAGCGCCAGCAAGAGCAGCGTCAGCGACAGCAGCGTTGGCGATACTGGCACCGGAGACACCAGCTCCGTATCCGCAACCAAAACCATTCACAGCGTTAGGAATGCCACCAAAAGTGACGTCAGCGACACCGAGACCCGCTCCGTATCCGTAACCTCTGACATCACCGAGGCACTGGCTGAACACATTCTGGACCAAGCAAGCTTGGATGCAGACCAACAGGATAGCGAAGGTGGACATGTTTGATTGTTTTCAACGAAGTGCTGGACACAGAATAATTTTCGGAAGACACTGTAACCTATTTATACTGTGAATTAAGAGAGATAAAATTAATTATTATGAAAATAAAAACGTGACATAAAACTCAATCAATAGCTGTTGTAACTTATATGAATTATTATATTTATCTATCAAAATGACAACACTTACAAAATAGTTTCCTTCTTTATCAGTTAAAAATGTCTATAAATGAAAAAAAAAAACATGATCTGAATACCATTCTCGTTCCATCAACTAGAACACCAACTACAATGTCTGTCAAAGCTGTTTTCTTCCTCTGCGCTCAGGTCCTCTTGGTCCAGGTAATATTTTTTTAATGTCCATAAATTTATCCTCTTTTCAGATTTCATACTAAGATGAAGGTGACGATGAACGAAAGGTGATATGCTCGCAAAGCCACTGGGGTACTTCTTATCTTCGACTGGGATAATATGTATGTCATGAGAGCGCGGGTTATACGACGTGATAGAAGTAAATTCATCTTATTTTCTATTTACAGACCGCATTCAGCCAGTACTGCGGCCAAGGTATTGGATACGTTGAAAGAATCGCTGCCCCCTGTGGCTTGTCTGGCGCTGGTTTGGCTATCGACGGACTCGCTTACAACGGTGTGACAGGCGCAGGTCTTGCTTTGGCAGAAAACACAATGGCTTACGGCAGTGCTTATAACGGTGCCTATGGCATGGCCGGTATCGCCAACGTACCAGGAATTGTTCTCGCTAATGGTGGTGCTCTGCCCATCTCCAGCGCCTCCCCTATCGCTCCCACCGGTATCTCTGTTGCGTCTGAGAACGCCATCGAAGGTATCCTCGCCGTGACTGGAGATCTGCCGTTCGTGAGCGCTGTGGCCTGGGAGGGTGCCCTGCCCACCGCTGGTGCTGGAACTGTCACATACGGTTGCGGTAATGGCAACATCGGCATTGTGAGTGACAACGGGTACGGCGCTGATGTAGCTAATGCCTACGGCAACGGTATGGCCTACGGCAACGGTATTGCATACGGCAACGGTTTCGCTTCTGGCGCGGCTGTGGCTGACAGAATCGCCTATGGCTCCGGTGTAGCTGCCTCTCGTGGGTTCGGAGGTATTGCTGCCCCTGCCTTCGGTGGATGCGGCTGTGGCACTATCTACTGATTATTCTGATTTCTAAAACGAGTAATAAATATTGTCAAATGTATATAACCTTTGTTTCATTAATGTTATGTTTATCATTGCAGTATTATAAGGTCATTTCGTTTAATTCGTTAATTTACCATTATTAACCGTCTCGTTACTTACTTGGTAAGTAAGTAACGAAATGATTAAGCATGCCAAGAAATGACTGTCTATTCCATTAGCCCACCTATTTAACTTAGTCCTGAACACTGAAAAAGTACCAAAGCAATGGAAACAGACTAATATTGTGCTATTGTATAAGAAAGGTAATCCTACGGATATCGCGAACTACAGGCCAATTAGCCTCCTATCAAGCATCTACAAATTGTTCTCTATGATTCTTGAAAGCAGAATAGGCCCATATATATTATATCGACAAATGTCAAGCAATTGAACAAGCAGGTTTTCGACCCGGTTTCTCGACGACGGACCAAATTGATGCGCTAGAACAGATAATAGCTTTTGACACCATCAATCACGACTCAATTTGGTTAAAAAATGCAAGATTCATAAAAAATATATAAATATACTACAAAAGATATATACAGATAGTACAAGCAGAGTTCGATTAGAGCGCAAAGGTAAGGAGATACCTATAAGGAGAGGTGTCAGACAAGGTGACCCGATATCGCCAAAGCTGTACTGGAAGGCATTATATGCAATATTAATTGGAAAACGGCGGGTATTAACATCAACAGTCAATACTTAAGCCATCTTAGATTCGCTGATGACCTTGTTCTTTTTGCAGAAAATAGTGACAGCTTGTGTAAAATGCTCCACTCACTTAACTAAAGAAGGTAGAAAAGTGGGACTCGAGATGAACCTGGAAAATCAAAGCTTATGACTAATAATAAACAAAATCCTGTTACTATACGAAATCAAACATTGGAATATGTTCAGAGCTATATATATCTGGGGAAACAAGTTTCTTTTAATGAAAACAGAGCCCTGGAAGAAGTAAACAGAAGAGTGCTCCTAACATGGAAAAAATGTTGGTCCCTCAAAGAAATACTCAAAGGCGATTTTTCCATCCACATGAAGAAGAAAGTATTTGATACGTATTTACTTTTTACGTCACACGTTCCGCATGTGAATATGATTTTAAGGTGCGAGGATGTGTATAAAAATACGTATGACCCCATTTTATTAAATAAAAGATTGATAGACTATCAATACCAACTACTTTTGTTTGCAAAAGTTCTGTTAGGTATGAATATTCTGTCGGACGAAATATTATCATTACAGCGTACTTAAAGTTTTAGTGGTATAGCTCCGCCCCGTTGCGTCTATTTGTTCACCCAACCCAGTGACATTTTACATTTAGTCACACTCGAGAGCTCAGTTTAATCGTATCAGTTGCAAGTTGTTATGGTGTACCACTAAAAACGTGACTAGTACATCATTATAGTGTTATGGGGGCAAAAAGAATTCCAAAATATTTATGGAGGAAAATAGGATCGCTTCATTTTCACGTTATAGGTCTGAAGAAGCGATCTTATTTGTCAGCTAAAATAAGGTCCTCGCTACAAATCTCTCGTAGCGTTGACTAACCGCGTTCGAATTGCAATCAGCGCGGATAGTAAGCGCAAGTAATTTTCACTATAAAACTGTACTAGGCATATATCTCGTGGCCCGCGCCGCTTTCCATACCACCCATTCCGGTGTAATTGCGACAATGAATTCACCCTTAGCTTCATTAATTCTGTCTATGTGTAAGTAAATCAATTTTTTTTTTATTATTTCAGAAGCTTTATTTATAATTTTCACCTATTGCTTAAACCAACACACATCGGCATCGTTCTTATTACCGACTATTTTAGGTAGATGATTTGAATTTGATGTAAAAAAACTTCTAAAAAATCTTTAAGGCATTTTTTATCTTATAAAATCGACCTTAATAAACAACGTGTAAAAAAAAATACGTCAAAATACGTGTTTCATTCTTTATTGCCCTTTGCGGGATATTCCTCATAGGGGCTGAATAAAAAAAATACACTTCATGAATATAAGATGTAAAGTTTGTATAGGAAGATTACTTCCTATACAAACTTTGCACCTTATATTTTCATCAGTTCAAACAAATTTTTTTTTTTTTTTTTTTTAAATTAGATGGGCTTGCGTTTGGCCACTGACCCGCCCATAAGGGGCGATGACGAAGCCTAAGATGAAACACGCTTACCCAGAAGAAACCTATTCACTCTGGCCTTGAAAGTACCTAGATTGTAAGCGTCAGGAAACACAGACGCCGGAAGCAAGTTCCACTCCCTTGCTGTCCGCATTAAAAATGAGGATGCAAAACGCTGTGTCCGTATATTCGGTATGTCAACAACGTACGGGTGAAAATTTTCCCGGCGTCTTGTGGTTCGGTGTAAAAATGGGGATGGTGGAATAAGGTTGAACAATTCCTGCGCACACTCTCCAAAATATATCCTGTAGAAAACCGATAAGCAAGCAACCTTTCTTCGATGGTCAAGGCTCGTGAGTTTCGCCTTAATTAAAGACTCATCTCCAATTAGTCTCCTGGCTCGGCGATCTATTGAGTCGAGGGCCTCAAGCTGGTACTTAGCTGATCCATCCCAAAGATGGCAGCAGTACTCCATGCACGACCGGACTTGTGCTTTATAAAGTTGGAGCAATTGCCCAGGCGTGAAGTACCGCTTGACCTTAGAGAGGATACCCAGCTTTCTAATTAACAATTTAAGTAAATTAATTTCAAGCTAATTATATTTTTCTATTCACACAGTACTGTTTGCGCCCATTCACGATGGGTGGACGACATTCGCGTAGTGTCCGGCGAGCCTGCCTGTAAACGGTATGATTATACGCTTGTACGCTTTCAGAAACTAACAGTTATTTTTTCAAAAATAATAATGCAAAAACTGAAAATCAAACTAAATTTACGGGATAACTATTTACACATGAATTTCAAAGGAATGTACCGCCCGTTGTGATCCCGCGGCGATACCGCCGCATTTCAAAAGCGCTGATAGCATTGTTTATATTTTTTAATTTTTATTCTATGATTTTAAACTGAGAATAAAAATTCGCCTTTATTTAAAAAAGATATGTAGTTTTAGGGCAATGGGGACAGTGGGAATACACCAAAATTTGTAAGGTCTCGTGCGCCTGCAATATCTTATAAAATATATGTAACTAACTGAATTTACAACAAATATGTACAAAATACAATCTATATATAGAAAATTTCCTCAAGCCTGCCGCTGCTTCCGATTAACGGCAGGGTTCCCAGAAGGCTGGCAGCGTTTCCTCTTTGGATAGCCAAGCTGACGCGTTGGCGGAAAAAGCTCCCCGCCCGCTGGTCTCCGGAGGTCTCGATCAATTTTGATGACAAATATGTTATATTCAGAATTCTATAGATTACAGAGCTTGTTTTTCTCTTTTCAGCTTATTAATTTAATTTACGATGTCGGGTTTTTGGTTTCTTTGAATAATTTAATTTTGTAATCAGTTTTTATTTATTAACGTACTTAACGTTACGCTTCAATAAAAAAAAATACCTAATGACAAACCCATGTGAAAATAATAAATAATAGTTTATTATATTTAGCCAGGTTCATTGCAATGTCCGCTAATGGTTGCGTAGAGCGGCCTATTTGTGATTATGTCTCCCTCAAGTAGGACAATATTTTCCAAAATAAAATATATATTTTCATACACCAATTTTGAGACGATATTATTATTATTAAAGCCTTTATTAATCATCATCAACAAAATATTACATTTATAAAGATTAAAAAATATATAAAAATTTAAATAAGTAACATTATCAAATTATTTCACATTACATTTACCTATTATACTCTACTAAATATCATGCAAATTTGATTATAATGTTGATGGAGATGGAGATGTTGAAGGATCCCTTCTGGGTATAGGCCTCCTCCAGTTGACACCACATAGCATGGTTCTGTGCAGTTTCTACCCAATTTCCCGCAACCTTTTTTATATCGTCTGTCCATCGTTTTTTTTGGTCTTCCTACTCTTCTTTTCCCTTCAGGTCCATCCCATGTGGTTACTCTTACCGTCCACCTGTCATCTGTCATTCTTGCCACGTGTCCTGCCCACTGCCATTTACTCTTTAGTGCGTATTGTAGGGCGTCTGTCATCTGTCATTCTTGCCACGTGTCCTGCCCACTGCCATTTACTCTTTAGTGCGTATTGTAGGGCGTCTATCAGTTTTGTCTTGTGTCTTATATGATCACTTCTTATTCTTTGTATCTTTTTTATATTGAGTGAGTTACGTTCCATGGCTCTTTGGCACGATACAATTTTTTCCTTCACAGCGTCTGTAAATGTCCACTTTTGCGATCCGTAAGTTAGACATGGCAGTCGGTTAGTCAACGCTACGAGAGATTTGTAGCGAGGACCTTATTTTAGCTGACAAATAAGATCGCTTCATCAGACCTATAACGTGAAAATGAAGCGATCCTATTTTCCTCCATAAATATTTTGGAATTCTTTTTGTCCCCATAACACTATAATGATGTACTAGTCACGTTTTTAGTGGTACACCATAACAACTTGCAACTGATACGATTAAACTGAGCTCTCGAGTGTGACTAAATGTAAAATGTCTCTGGGTTGGGTGAACAAATAGACGCAACGGGGCGCTATACTACTAAAACTTTAAGTACGCTGTAATGATAATATTTCGCCCGACAGAATATTCATACCTAACAGAACTTTTACAAACAAAAGTAGTTTGTATTGATAGTCTATCAATCTTTTATTTAATATAATGGGGTCATACGTATTTTTATACACATCCTTGCACCCTAAAATCATATTCACATGCGGAACGTGTGACGTAAAAAGTAAATAAAATATGAATACCATTCTCTAACCACAATACCACATCATACCACAATTTCCTATTTCAATTTAATTTCGATATCGGAATGCAACCGGCATGTAATAGATAGCGCCATTTATCGCAACAACCCTGACCTTACCTTACCTTAAATGTGACATCATAATCAGGCTATCAAAGAAAAATAGTTACACTTTGCAGTCACGTACTAGTTTACATAAATTTCTATCGTTAACTCTTTGATGCAGCAATAGTTTAGTATAAAACCTTCGAAGGGAATTTATTTATGCCAATCAATGTGTTCTTTATTCTAAAGGAACATCATATTTTACAAAAACAAAATATGGCAGCCAAATTCTTCTTAGTCATTTGCGCTTCAGCTCTCTTTGTTCAGGTGAGAAATAAATAAATATATTCCTAGTAATAATATTCCATCTACGAATATACGATTATATTAATTGAAATTAAATATATGATTAATTTATTTTAACATTCCAGGTCATTTCAAGCCAATGCCTCAGAGGCTCATACGATGCTGGTATCATCGGTAGCGGCATGATTGCTGATGGAATCAACCTGGCTGCTAATGACTTCGCATACGGTCCTATGACAGCTAATGCTTTGGCTTATGACGCTCTAGCAGCTGGGTATGGCCCTGGCAGTGCTTATGGTAACATCGCTCCTGCTAGCAACCGTGGATTCCGTGTAACTAGCTCTTCTCCCATAGCTCCAGTGGGTATCTCTATAGCGTCTGAGAACGCAATCGAAGGTATTCTAGCTGTGAATGGTGAACTGCCGGTCTTGGCTGCTGTGGCTTTAGAGGGGGCGTTGCCAACTGCTGGGTCTGGATCTATCGTGTACGGTTGCGGCAACGGTGCCATCGGCATTGTGAGCGAGGGTGTTGAATCCTTCGCTGCTCCGGCTGCCAGACTAGGCTACGAAAACGCAGTAGCCGCTGACCTAGGCTATGGAACTCAATTTGCTGGTAGCAATGGCTACGGTGCGTCACTAGCTGCTGGACGTGGCTCGAGCGGACTTGCAGGCGTTGGTCCTGTTGTTGGCCCTAGATGTGGCTGTGGAATATAAGATATTGATTATTATGATTGGATTGTTATTATGTTTAGATAATTGTTGTTTTTATTAATGAATAAATGAATTCTTTAAATAAATTTTATTTTTTCATTATAAAGGATATACCAAATATTAGTGCACTATGGTGCATGGTTGGTGAATTTTGCTCCATTTAGATGCTGAAAAGCAAACAGTATTACAAATATCACATCGCAGTATACAAGTGTAGCACATTGTGAGGCTACGGCGCCTGACATATGACTATCTATTTTACCAAACAGGTAAAAAGGTATCGTTATAGCACGGTACAAATATATATTTTTACCGTGCTGTAACGATACCTTAACCACCATATGAAGCACCATAACCACGGTACAAATATATATTTATACCGTGGTTATGGTGCTACTCCGTCCGACTATCCATCTGTCACAGCGGTATATTTTTACCAAACAAACAAGCAATATTCAAAACAATTCAAAATATTGTTTGCCCAGCCCTAATGCCAATGAAAAATCAATAGTAGATTATGCACCAAGTGGATAAACCAGTTTCTTACGTCACGGATGGCATTTTGAACCCTGAGCGTAGCAAGGGATTTTAAATTTGAATCCTGAGCGAAGCGAGGGAGTTATGTAGAGACCTGAGTGAATCGAGGGGTTTAAGCTGCCCAAGATGATGGCAGGCTTATCCTCGAGGTGAATACTCTACTTTTTATACCCACTACAAGATAACCAAACTCCGTATTTTATTTCACATTCTTCACAATCGTCCCTTTTTTATTTTTTATTTATGTTCAGCTCGTGGTGCTTAGTTCAATTTTCGAACAATTTATATTGTTGTTCGTTTACGGCAACTAAAACCTATGAAGTGATAACTCTTTGATCGAAATCCTTTATGCGAATTTATCAAAAGGCGAGCTGAAAAAAGTGAAATCTTTCTCAGAAATTCTTCAGTTTCTTATTTATTTTAACAATTTATCTTTTACGTATTTTAGCAGTTTCAACCTTCTTCGATGTCCAGGAAACTCAAACTTCACAAAATATAGCTGAAGTCATGAATATTTCTGGCAAAATTAATTAAATTAATTTTTTAATTAATATATTTTGCATATCTTACTTTTTGCAAAATAAAAGCAGAGTGTTATACTCGGGTGTAAGCTAAAAATGTCCCACTCGACTCGAACATATCTCGCCCGCCATTAAAATTCACACCCATCAATCATCATCATCATCAATCACATTGGTGTTTTGTTTTTTTTTTTATGTTTATGCGTTTTTATGTTTGTGTATTTTATTTTGTAAAATAAAACGTATGTATGTATAATGTTTTGGAAAAAAATAGCCAATAGTCAGATTGTTCAAAAAAATATTTAAAAAATGTAACCTTGCTGAGTTTCTTGCCTGTTCTTCTCAGTTGAAGGCCGACTTACGAACTGGTGGTAACTTCAGTAGCTTTGACCTTCATAAGTGCCCTACTAGGGCCTAAATTGAATAAATGGCTTTGACTTTGACTTTGACATCAGGTTAAAAATCTATTGTTGAATCTCACAATGTTGGTAACATTATATAGAAGCAATAGGCACTACGCATGTCAGAACGTGCATTACGTAACTTTATTGCAATGAAATTCAGATTGAAATAACCTCTGAATCGGTAGAAATATTACAAAATCGGAAATGGTTCCATTTCTAATGAACCACTGTTTGTATTTGCAGTTATCAGAACGTAAAAAAGTTATCAGAAAATCGCTATATTGAACCGATTTCAATACGAAAATGATTGAAATTTTGTTACGTAATCGCCCCACAGATAAGGAAAAGAAACTTAATCCTTAAAAACTTCAAAGCTGCCATTATCAACACTGGTCCAGTAAAGAAAATTCATGATCATGATGATATGATAAAATGACGATTTTCCTTGAAAATTTTCCTCGGTGTTCTCAGCCTCAACAATTTTCAAAGCCCATAATATCTCGGGCGGGACTGATGCCTCGGTGATCAAAAGTCCATACGTGGAAATGGTTTTTACAGCTGTGAGCTATGCGATCCAGCCAAATATACTACAATATAAAAACATATACAATTTTTTGTCCTCACCCCACACTCCTAACCCAATTACTTTTTGCTGTTTTGGGAACTCTATATAATTGTGCAAGCTTGACTCGCTCTTAACGTTACTAGCAGTTAATGATATAATATGTCATCAAACACAGGCCTATACTCGTAAAAAATTAATATGCCGCTGTGATAGACATGCACTTTTGGCTACGGTACAACGATACGTAAGAAAACCAAAATTCTAGAAGCGCTTCAACACGCACATCGTTTAAAATGGAAATGGGCAGGACACTTAGCACGTTTAACGGATAAGAGGTGAACAAAACGTGTCACTTCTTGGTCAGGGCCACATGGAAACAGAGGAAGAGGGCGCCCTAAGGAACGCTGGGCTGACGAGGTGAAGGATGCGGCAAACATCAATTGGATGGAGATTGCACTGGATAGGAACGAGTGGAATGGAATAGTAGGAGGCCTTTACCCAAAGAGGGGCCATAACTTAGAATTGTTTTATTAAAATTTAAGCATGTAACTATTATAATATTCTATTATTTACTAGATAAGGCAATAAAGGCTTTTTTATTTATTTTATTTTATTATATCTCTTTCTAACAAAGAACATAGAAAAAGGATGGAAGAAATTAAGTCCTATCTCAAATTAGTTCAATGCTTGCTTCCAACATAAATTTAGTCACCATATTTTTTTTACATCTATTTACCTTTTTTTTACATTTTTTTTTATTTATTTAGACGGAAAATACTAATTTGACAGCTTTAAATATGTTCTATCCTTTTTCAATAATGTTTGTAAGAAAGAGGTGTGATGTGATTGAAATTAGTTTAATGCGATTTACAATAAAATCGGCACCATTGTCGTATATAAAAAGACAGTCAGACAGGCGGATGAAGTCACATCGTAAGGGGTCCTTTCATAAAATATTAAATTTTAATCGGAATTTATGAAAGTAGATACTCGGTAAAGTAAGTACCGCCAGTGATTCAATTTTATGGACTGATTCTCAATTCGCTCAATGATTACCATTCCATTTGATAAACAAAGCTGTAGGTAGGACTAAAGACTTTTTTTGAGAATAAATAAAATACTTAATTTATAATATTTATGAGAGTTTCGCAAGATGGCAAGCCAGAGTCTAAAGCAGAGTCATATAACCAATGGGAAAAAGTTGTTTTATAAAATATCTTCATGGCATTAGTTCTGTAAAACAAACAACAGATAAGGTTGTTTAAGGGATTTTTATAGCCAAATAATTAAATAAAAACAACAAAGTACTATGGTAGATATTTATTTATGAGTCATAACATAAAGGTTGACTCAAAGTATCTAGAATATTCCTCAGTAGTAGTAGGGAGAAGCGCCGCAGCCGCATCCACAGCTGCCGGCAATAGAGACAGCGCCAGCGGCGGGCACGTCACCGCCAAAACTGACAGCGCCGATTATCGGCACCTGACCAGAGACGACAGTGGTACCAGCGACTCCCATCTCACCAGCGACCGCCACGTTACCTTCACCAGCGCCGCCGTAAGCAGGAGCAGCGAAAGCGGGAGCAGCAAATCCAGGAGCTATACCTCTTCCGTAACCATAACCAGCGCCAGCAAGGGCAGCGTCAGCTACAGCAGCGTTGGCGATACTGGCACCGGAGACTCCAGCTCCGTATCCGCAACCAAGACCATTCACAGCGTTAGGGATGCCACCAAAAGCGACGTCAGCGACACCGATACCCGCTCCGTATCCGTAACCTCTGACATCACCGAGGCACTGGCTGAACACATTCTGGGCCAAGCAAGCTTGGATGCAGACCAACAGGATAGCGAAGGTGGACATGTTTGATTGTTTTCAACGAAGTGCTGGACACAGAATAATTTTCGGAAGACACTGTAACCTATTTATACTGCGAATCAAGAGAGTTAACATTAATTATTATGAAAATAAAATCGTGACATAATAAACAGTCAATAGCTGTTGTAACTTTATATGGAATAAAGTATATAATTTTATCAATATCACACAACTTACAAAATATCTTTCTTCTTTATCAGTAAAAAAGTATATAAAGGCAAAATTTTGATCCGAATACCATTCTCGTTCCATCAACTAGAACACCAACTACAATGTCTGTCAAAGCTGTTCTCATCCTCTGCGCTCAGGCCCTCTTGGTCCAGGTAATATTTTTTAAATGTCCAAGAATTTATCCTCTTTTCAGATTTCATACTAAGATGAAGGTGACGATGAACGAAAGGTGATATGCTCGCAAAGCCACTGGGGTACTTCTTTTCTTAGACTGGGATAATATGTATGTCACGAGAGCGCGGGTTATACGACGCGATAGAAGTTAATTCATCTTATTTTCTATTTACAGACCGCATTCAGCCAGTACTGTGGCCAAGGTATTGGCTACGTTGAAAGAATCGCTGCCCCCTGTGGCTTGTCTGGCGCTGGTTTGGCTATCGACGGACTCGCTTACAACGGTGTGACAGGCGCAGGTCTTGCTTTGGCAGAAAACACAATGGCTTACGGCGGTGCTTACGGCAGTGCTTACGGCGGTGCTTATAACGGTGCCTATGGCATGGCTGGTATCGCCAACGTACCAGGAATTGTTCCCGCTAATGGTGGTGCTCTGCCCATCTCCAGCGCCTCCCCTATCGCTCCCACCGGTATCTCTGTTGCGTCTGAGAACGCCATCGAAGGAATCCTCGCCGTGACTGGAGATCTGCCGTTCGTGAGCGCTGTGGCCTGGGAGGGTGCCCTGCCCACCGCTGGTGCTGGAACAGTCACATACGGTTGCGGTAATGGCAATATCGGCATTGTGAGTGACAACGGGTACGGCGCTGATGTAGCTAATGCCTACGGCAACGGTATGGCCTACGGCAACGGTTTCGCTTCTGGCGCAGCTGTGGCTGACAGAATCGCCTATGGCTCCGGTGTAGCTGCCTCTCGTGGGTACGGAGGTATTGCTGCCCCTGCCTTCGGTGGATGCGGCTGTGGCGCTATCTACTGATTATTCTGATTTCTAAAACGAGTAATAAATATTGTCAAATGTATATAACCTTTGTTTCATTAATGTTATGTTTATTATTGCAAGGTTAGGTTATTTCCTTTAATTCGTTAACTTACCATTATTAATACCGTCTCAAAGTAGGTATATTTCCAGTTCCTTAATTTACAGTGATTCCAAGTAGGCGAATGTTTTATTTTTCATGGAAGCGTAATAGTACGTTAATAAATAAAAACTGATTACAAAATTAAATTATTCAAAGTTACGAAAATCCCGAATTCGTAAATTAAATTAGTAAGCTGAAAAGAGAAAAACAAGCTCTATGCTCTATGTATGCCTATGTTACTCGGTGATAATTTAGCTTAATCCTGGTGAAAGTATTTTTAAAATTGGGCTATTCGTTATTGAGTTTATTCATTACAAACAAAAATACAAAAATCCAAATCTTCTCTCTTTCCAGCTATTTTTATTTTCTTCAAGAATAGTTAAAGACTTATCTTCCATACAAATCCGATGGTATTTAATAATAAATAAGAGATAGCTTAAATAAGTTAAATTAAGGTTTAGAAATTGCTTACAATAATAGATTTATTTCCCGAACTCGTTTACAATTCTTTCTATATCCTGGACGGAACGTAAGAGATGAGATTTTCCCTTTTCAGATTTTCGTACAAACACTAATCCATTTTTACACCAAACATATTTACAAATTTCTGGTTCTTTCAATGCTGTTATTGCTTTCCATAGTAGGAATGAATTATTCCTACCAAACAAATTTTTGGTGTATTCCCACTGTCCCCATTGCCCGCATCCCCTAGTTTTATTTCTTAAATAAAATACTACATATTTTTTATTTTAATAAAGGCGAATTTTTATTCTCAGTTTAAAATCACAGAATAAAAAAATTAAAAAAAAAAACAAAAGCATGCCTTTGAATGGTGCATTCCTTTGAAAGTTATGTGTGAATTATTTATTTATTTATTTATTTATTTATTTATTTAAGTATATAACAATGGGTACAACTCTAAATAGCCCTGATTCCTGAACTAGCGTGAGCTGTGTTTCAGGAGTCAGTTCCCACCCAATCAGTGCATTACAAACATATTGTTAATTGGTGATCAACAGACAAAGTTCTCATAAAAATTTATATAAAATCAAATCAAAAATGTTAAATTAAAATGAAATAAAGTTTACAATTTTGAAAGAAAAAAAGAAACGTAAATTTGTTTGACTAGGAGTTATGTCTGTGCCTGTGTGTAACATGTGTGTAAGTGTGATAGTGTGGGTATGTGTGTGTGTATGAGTGAGGATGTGGGGGTGTGTGTGCGTGTATGAGTGGGGGTGTGTGTGCGTGTATGAGTGGGGGTGTGTGGATGTGTGTGTGATGATTTAATGTAATTTGTTATGTATGTGTTTGTTATCCCGTAAATTTAGTTTGATGTTCTGTTTTTGCATTCATATTTTTGAAACAATAACTGTCAGTTTCTGAAAGCCAAACCAACGTTATCTATAATCCTTTTACCGTATTTGTCATTTCAAACGTCATTGACAATGACAGGTCACTTTCAACAATAGATAAACTTTGATTTGGCTTTCAGTAACTGACAGTTAATGTTTCAAAAATATGAACATCAAACTAAATTTACCTACTGTTCCTGCTAACTTACGGAAGTGGGCGACCCGTCACACGACGCCGGCACTATGGGGAAATTGACTCGTTTTGATGTCATAAATCTATAACTTCCATGTTTTTATAGATATTTAGGTAATTTTTTTTTCTGATAATCGTGAATAGGTATACTTTAAAATAATGTACACTTCATAAGTATACACGCATTTTTAAGAGACATAAAATATTGAAAAAAAAAAAGGGAAACTGACAACTATCGTAATACAATATAACCAAATATATTTTAAATGGTAAAATTAAATTCCTATAGTGACTACAATTAAATAAAATAATGATTAAAAAGTTTGTCATAACTTAAAATTAACCTATTAGTCACAGTTCTTACTTTTTTCATGTTTTACCAAATAAACATATGTAGCGCATTGAAGTCGCAACTTTTTTTTTCTTCCCATAAAATATTATTAAATTCCCTATCAAATAACACTATTTACAGACCTTCGGCAAATTTCGCCAACTGTCAAAAATTCAATTGTAAATTGGAGATACGCAAAAACTACATGTTATGAGATACCTATATATCTTAAGTGAATACATTTATAAATAAATTGCATATTTATGTATACCATAAGAAAATATGTATTTTGAGCTTTCTGAAATAACAATAATAATATAATACTTAAATAGTTCACATTACTAGGCCACTAGAAATGTATACCAAAAAACCATACAGAAAACATATTTGTAGCAATTTCGATGCTCGTTTCCATAAACTAGTAGCAGGCAGATAAATTTTTCATACATAATATAATAGCGTAATTACTTAGCTACAATTTGAGGTATAATACATGTACCTGCGCAGATTTTTGGAAAAGGTGTCACACAACCACAGAACAGATAAATAAGGTTAGAATGGTAATGTGGGCGGGGCAAGCGCGCCACAGTTATGATTCGATAATCATAACTCGACCGATTCACTCATTCACCGCGGTCAGTGCTCGTCGGATTACGTTAGAGAACAGAGCTCTGGTTATAATGCCGTGTTGTGCTATTATAACGTGTAAGACGAAAAGTCAGACCTTCTAGTATAGAGCGAGGAGGTATATCTTTCCATCGGTAAGTCGAAAATAACATTTAATTACAATATTATTTGTAAAAAACATAAAAACATATTGATCACTATGAAATACCAAACATTAACAAAATTATTGCAACAAGTTATGAAAAACATACATTGACCGATGTGTACTCGCTCAATCAGCGCAATGACCAAGTCCGCTTTCAATGTACTGCATACATTGCGTCTTCTACACTTCGTCATTTGCCCTTATTGGCAGTGATGTAAGGCGCAGTATGTTTATCGATAGTGACGTGACCATGTGGTTTGGTTAAATAAACTTATCGATAGAGTTCTAGACTATAATATAATTACGTTTGACAAAGATAATTTTCGAATTATTTTATATTTAATTAACGATAGTACATTTTTAGTTAGACGTATTTTGAAATTAGATATTATATTAATCATTGAATGAATGTGACCGAATGATATAAATGGACATATAAGACCCCTCCTCATCTACGAGTATTTACTATGATGTATTTAGTATTATAATCTAAGTAAAATGTAATTTGACTAATGCAATAAATTATAAATAGTTGGTTTCCTTAAGAACCTAACGCCAGGGAACAATGGATTGGCGTGACAGGTAGAGGCATCGAAATAATAATTGTGCGTAATTGTGAACAAAATCAACGCGAAATTCGGCTCCACACTTCACTACATTGACAAAATATCTCTAGTATTCGAACGAAAGAACACACATGCAAATAAGCCAATTAGCTGCGCTTGCCTAACGCGTTGTATTCCGGCAAGCGCGATGATTGGTTCTCGGCGAGACAGATAATGCTAATTGGTTCGTACGCCAGCTGCAGTGCGAGATGCGTGGACGATGTTATGCATTGATTGTAAGAGGATAAAGTATCGTATATTTGCACTATGCATATAAGTTGTATTAATTAGTTGTAATTTAACTATACCACTCTATTATATTCATTTAAAAGTTTGTGATGTGCTTTTTGGATTAAAATATTTCTTTATGTGTTATAATTGTATGGATGTAAAATTAAGAAGTATTTTAATCAGTTTATGGTTTTTACATACGAATTATAGAGTGATGGGTCGCGTTAAGGTCAGATCAGAGGGCGAACCACAAGCTCTTAAAACAATATTATTATAACCTTATTTGACTTTTGTTTTTCTTTGACATCCGACGTCAAAACGGGACAAAAGTCGAATATGGTTTATTTTTTGGCAACGCCCACCGCGGTTCAGTTTGCGTAGAATGATTTTTGAGATCGAGTTACATTTCTTTAGTTTTATTATTTCGATGGGTAGATGTAACTGGAAGAGCCGATAACCGATGTGGAAGAAAGGTTCTCGAGTGGCGACCACGTACTGGAAAGTGCCGAGCGGGACGACCTCCCACCAGGTGGACCGACGACCTGGTCAGATCTACTATCCGATTCAGTTCTACACCTTGTGGTACACTTTACGAAAAAACGATCACACCTCTACAGATGATGCACAATCAAGAATTGAAAGGTGTATAGGATCAAATCTATATTTGAAATTTAGCATAGGTAATTAAAATGTTTGTCTAGATGATAAGACTTACATTATACATTGAGCTATAGTGATAATAGCTCAATAACCATATATGGTTTTCCGGGGTGTGATGATGAAGTAGGAGGGCATGCGCTGGATGGGGTTGTTGGAATTGTCGTGAGATGAACTTTGACCACATGTGGAATCCCTGGTCTGATGATGGAGTAGAATGGTAGGTATTTAAACTGTATAACGGAGCAACTTATCCTAGCCGTGTTTGGGGTTGTTGGAATTGTCCTGAGAACAGCTTTGACCATATATGGTTTTCGGGCTCTGATGATAGAGTAGGAGGGTAGGTAATGGAACTCCATAGCGCAGCAACGTATCCTAGCCATGTTTGGGGTTGTTGGAATTGTCGTGAGATGAACTTTGGCCATATATTGTATTCAGGGTCTGATGATGGAGTTGGAGTGTGGGTAAGCGCTGAAACTCCATAGTGGAATGACGTATCCTTATCCTAACCATATTTGGGCTTTTGAAATTAAAATATTAAACTTAGTTACAAAAATCTTACGAGCCCTTACAAAGCTGCGCTTTTAGCTAGTTTATAGTAAAAAAATAAAATAAAATAATTTCTTAATATTAATTTCATGTTACATTTTTCCCCACGCGTTCATCAGATAATTTATCGATAAAAATATCGACTTTATCAAGCAAATCAAATCTGTCAAATTTAGCTTCATAATTTTAACAGCTCACGCCTATGAAGTATCGTATTTTTTCGATAATTACTTACTTGCGATAATGTCGTTCTTCATTGACGGGTCCCACCCACTTAGTGAAGTGCCACGCACAACGAACAACCAGACTATTAATAATCAGTTTAGAAATAAAATAAATCGAACATTAGAAGTTAAGATTTAGTTAACTATATAATTTGTTGTAAAAAATTTCGTTATTTGCGCACTATAATATAATATATTATATATCTATCACGAAGTTATCCGTAAAAAAACCACTACATACCCTAATAATTTTATTAGTTTTTAATTGTCACAAATTGATTATTGCCGGTCCAAAAAATCATTATGCTGAATAATAATATAATTAATTCAATAGAAAAAGATATGTTTGTTTTGTGTAATCCGTACAGCATAACCATGCAACTATCGATTCCAAGTTCTATGAGAATAATAATTGATAATCGAACCGATTCATTAACGATTATACACTACCCATCCCTACTGTAAGTTGTCAACATTTTTGACAGGTGTATGCATTTTTGCGTGTGTGAGTGTCTATGCCCACGGTAGCTTTGTGCTAGTGGGCGAACGAATATCTGCCCTGAGATTTATGTGTGCGTGATTTGGTTGTGTGCGAAATATTTGTAAAAATATGATTGCGTATGTGTAGAAATTAAAATAGTGGGGGTCAAGCGGCGACACTGGTCCTAGTACAAAATTGGAGTGAGGGCCTTTCCAACCTTATTTATCTATTCCGTGCACACAACGAGTCAATTTAATATTATTTCCCCCCATAGGGACGATGCGGAAATTGACTCGTTGTGATGTCATAAATAACTAAATTATGGATAACTTCCATGTTTTTTTTTCTGATAATTATGAATACTTATACTTTGAAATAATATACATTTCATAAGTATATATGCATATTTAATACTTATAAAAAATAACTACTTGTTCCAATACATACTTTTTTCATAATTTCATGTTTTACCATATAAACATATGTAGCGCATTGAAATCGCAACTTTTTTTTTCTTCTCGTAAAATAATATTAAATTCCCTATCAAATAACACTACTTACAGACCTTCAGCAAATTTCGGCAACTGTCAAAACTTTAATTGAAAATTGGAGATACGCAAAAACTACATGCTATGAGATATATATCTTTACTAAATACATTTACAAATAAATTGAATATTTGTGTATACCATAAGAAAATATGTATTAAGAGCTTTCTAAAATGGTATAATACTTGCATAGTTCACATTGCTAGGCCACTAGAAATGTATACGCAAAAATGTTTAAATTGAGTATTGTTTGAAGCAATTTTTCAATTAGCATATTTCGATGCTCTTTACCACAAACTAGTAGCAGGCAGATAAATAATTCATACATCATATAATAGAGTAACTTCTTAGCTACAATTTGAGGTATAATATATGTACCTGCGCAGATTTTCGAAAAAGGTATTTATGGCACGGCTTTCTTAAGCGCTTCCCCATAGTGCGCCGCCGCAAGCAAAGTCCTTAAAGTGAGCATGACTTAGTTAAGTCTGCATTAAAAATAAAAAACAACACAAACTTACAGGGTTTCATGTTGTACATTACATACATTTGTTCTGTTCTATCCACATGAATGCAATAATGTTTTGAATTTTTTTTTATTCCGCCCCTATGAGGGATATCCCGCAAAGGGCCAATAAAAAAATCTTTTAAAAAATTTGCTCATTGACACAAATAATGAAACACATATTTTGACGTATTAGTATTTTGTTTATTCGTTGTAAATGTAGGTCGATATTAAAAGATAAAAAATATCTAAAATATATTAGTTTTTTATATTAAATTCAAATCATCTACCTGAAATAGTCTGTAATAAGAATGCTGCCGATGTGTGCTAGTTTATGCAATGGGTGGAAAAACATTAAAATTAAAAATAAAGCTACTGAAATAATCAAAAATATTATGACTTATATACACATAGCCCTTTCGCGCCTGAGATTTTTTCCGTCAAAATCTTTTTCTTTTTTATAAAATCTTATTATGTACGGTCAGTATCATGGGAATACATATTTAAAAAAATATACCATTTACACAACTTCTAGAAAGTGCTTAGCACGTTCGTGACATCCAGGTCTGTAGACACGTTGTAGAATTTTAGAAAAAATTAATTCACTATCCTATTATTCAGGTGCGAAAGGGATAGACAGAAGTAATGAAGCTAAGGGTGATTTCATAGTCGCACTTACGCCGGCACACGGGTGGTTTGGAAAGCGGCGCTGGCCACGAGATATGCCTAGTACAGTCTTATAGTTAGAATTATTTGCGCTTACTATCCGCGCTGATTGAAATTCGAACGCGGCCCGGTTGGTCAACGCTACGAGAGATTTGTAGCGAAGACTTTGTTTTAGCTGACAAATAAGATCACTTCATCAGAGCTAATCACGCCGGGCACAGGAATCACCCTGTGGCCGTTGATTGCGCTGATCTCGCGGGAATCGAAGATAAATAATGAGGACTATAGTTCTACCACTTACCCGTGATGCGGAGATGTTTGCACTGCACTTACACCGTTGGTAATATGTAGTGTAATGATGTGAAATTGTGTTACTGTATGTTTATCTGTGTGTAGGTGGTGTTTGGCGATGTATTTGTCATGAATTTAAAGAAAATAATATTAAAAGAAGCGGGATGATTTTATAGCGGGTCAGGCTCAAGCACAAGCGATAGAGAGAAGATAAAAAACAAAAGAAAATCATAAAGAAAAAATTTAAATTATGAAATCGTTCCAATTAAAAAAATAAAACTATACAGCCAGCGCTATTGAGAACTTGCGTAGGTAAACGGCGTGACTAAGAGCTATAATGAAAATGAAGCGATCCTATTTTCCTCCATCCTGGATATCTACCCTCAAATCAGAGAAAACAAAATTTTACAAATAAATTGAATTGAATTGAATTGAGAAAGATGTAAAGAATGCACCTTTTAGTAATCTTGTAGAATTATAGAAATGTACCTACTTGTATGTACACGTTTTTGCCGTTTTTTTCATAAATAATAGGAGGCGGCAAACCGCGTTAATAATAAACTCGTTTACAGGTTGGCGCGGGTCGTCATCCAGCTAACGAGCCGCGCTTGCCGCCCAGGGGCCCAATTCTCACTTCCCTCGAACTAGCCTTCGAATCGAACTTACGGTTCAAGTCCTATTCGACTGTAAAATTTCGAGGGGCGGAGTCAATTCGAACGGTCCCGACCAATCAACGCTCTAGCTGACTGGTTTCCCTTCTAAATATGCCGGCCTTGAAATTGCCAGAATAACGTAACGTTCGTAAAAGTTAGAATTCGTGCTTTTTTCGATCGAGCGATCAGTTTCGATTGGGTGAGAATTGGGCCCCAGGGACCCAATTCTCAGCCACTCGAATTCATCACTCGTTCGAAATAAAGTTCGAACTCGTACTTTTTTCGAATGTAAATCAAGTTAGGCTATTCTGACAATTTCGAAGACGCCATTTTCTCTCATTTTTCGAGGGCTAGCGCTCGAACTGCTTCGACTGGTCGGGACCACTCGAAACGTATTTCGAATGCGAACTATCAAACGTCAAAACGTAATGACAGATAAGCCTAAGGAGTTCCGTTACGCACAGATAATATTTTTTCATATTCATTTATAATTATTATATAAAATTGATTAACTTATGAATTCCGGATATATTAGGATATAAAAAGTGTAAAACGTAGTTTTAAATATTTTAGAGTGATTAAAATCTATTGAAATTTTAATTTAAGATATAATATTATCGCATACAATGATATTATAATAAAAAGAGGATCGCATACGTTAACAAAACGCAATTATCAAGTGAAACGAAACGCATTGTGCAATTTGTATCTATCATAATGGCAACATTTATTCCTTACACTCGAACTTAGTTCGATTAGTGCCGAGAATACAGGAATCGAAGAATTGACTCCGCCCCTCGAAATTTTACGGTAGAACTAGAACTCGTAATGCAAGTTCGATTCGAAGGCTAGTTCGAGGGAAGTGAGAATTGGGCCCCTGGCGGTCAGCGTGACTGTGAAACCAGCCTATAAGAGTTCCTTTTTGCCAATATTTGACTGTGAAAAGGAATAAAGTAAATTTTGCTTGTTATCATTTTGATGATATATTTATATATTTCAGTGGAGCATTATGGGAATTTGAGACTACTGAAGCCATAGAAGTGATAGCAGCGTAATGATAAAAATACAAAGTTAAGGGTACTTAAATAACATACAATGTACAATTTTGAACGGACTAGTAACGTTTTTAGTGGGACACCATAACGACTTGCAACTGATTCGATTAAACTGAGCTTTTGAGTGTGACTAAATGTAAAACGTCACTGGGTTGGGTGAACAAATAGACGCAACGGGGCGGAGCTATACCACTAAAACTTTAAGTATGCTGTAATGATAATATTTCGCCCGACAGAATATTAATACCTAACAGAACTTGTGCAATAAAAGTTGTCGGTATTGATAGTCTATCATGTTTTTATTTAATATAGTCTGTATACACTTCCTCGTTTCTTTAGTTTTAATTAATTATTTTGTTTTTGAGGCATGAAGAAACATCTGCCAGATACATTGCATATGCTCAAAGTGTTTGCTTAAATACTATGGACCTTTAGGCCTATTTGTGCTTATTTAGTAATAATGTTTTTTAGTCTGTGTAAGGCTGTTTGTGTAATGAATGAATAAAAAAAAATGGGGACATTCGTTTTTTTGTACACACAACCTCGCACCCTAAAATCATATTCACATGCGGAACGTGTGACGTAAAAAAGCAAAATAAATATGAATACCATTCTCTAACCACAATACCACATCATACCACAATTACTAATTTAATTTAATTATGATATCGGAATGCAACCCGCATGTAATAGATAGCGCCATTTATCGTAACAACCCTGACCTTACCTTAGATGTGACATCATAATCAGGCTATCAAAGAAAAATAGTTACACTTTGCAGTCACGTACTAGTTTACATAAATTTCTATCGATAACTCTTTAATGATGCAGCAATAGTTTAGTATAAAACCTTCGAAGGGAATTGATGCCAATCATTGTGTTCTTTATTCTAAAGAAACATCATATTTTACAGAAACAAAATATGGCAGCCAAATTCTTCTTAGTCATTTGCGCTTCAGCTCTCTTTGTTCAGGTGAGAAATAAATAAATATATTTCTAGTAATAATATTCCATCTACGAATATACGATTATATTTATTGAAATTAAATATATGATTAATTTATTTTAACTTTCCAGGTCATTTCAAGCCAATGCCTCAGAGGCTCATACGATGCTGGCATCATCGGTAGCGGCATGATTGCTGACGGAATCAACCTGGCAGCCAATGACTTCGCTTATGGACCTATGACAGCCAATGCTTTGGCTTATGACGCTCTGACAGCTGGTTATGGCCCTGGCATGGCTTATGGTAACATCGCTCCTGCTAGCAACCGTGGATTCCGTGTAACTAGCTCTTCTCCCATAGCTCCAGTGGGTATCTCTATAGCGTCTGAGAACGCAATCGAAGGTATTCTAGCTGTGAATGGTGAACTGCCGGTCTTGGCTGCTGTGGCTTTAGAGGGGGCGTTGCCTACTGTTGGGTCTGGATCTATCGTGTACGGTTGCGGCAACGGTGCCATCGGCATTGTGAGCGAGGGTGTTGAATCTTTCGCTGCTCCGGCTGCCAGACTGGGCTACGAAAACACAGTAGCCACTGAACTAGGCTATGGAACTCAATTTGCTGGTAGAAATGGCTACGGCGCGTCACTAGCTGCTGGACTTGGCTCGAGAGGACTTGCCGGCGTTGGTCCTGTTGTTGGCCCTAGATGTGGCTGTGGAATATAAGATAATGATTATTATGGTTGTATTGTTATTATGTTTAAATAATTATCGTTTTTATTCATGAATAAATGACTAATTTTAATAAATTTTATTTTTACATTCTATGGATATATCAAATTTTAGTCCACTATGGTGCATGGTTGGTGAATGTTGTGTTTAGATACTGAAAAGTAAACAGTATTACAAATATCAGCTGTATCATAGCAGTATGTAAGTGTAGCACATTCTGAGGTTACCGCGCCTGACATCTATCTTTTTCACCAAACAGGTAAAAAGGGATTCCTTATAATGGCTACTACATCTGATTATTCATCTGTCACAGCGGTATATTTTCTACCAGAGTGTGCGGTTTATAACTACTTAAGGTCAAACAAACAAATAGGCAAACAATATACAACACAATTCAAAATATTGTTTGCCCAGCCTTAATGCAAAAGAAAAAATAATAGTAGATTATGCACCAAGTGGATAAACCATTTTTTACGTCACGGATGGCATATTGAACCCTGAGCGTAGCACAGGATCTTAAACTTGAATCCCGAGCGAAGCGAGGGAGTTATGTAGAGCCCTGAGTGAAGCGAGGGGTTCAAGCAGCCCAAGACGAAGGCAGTTTTTATCCTTGAGATGAATACTCTACTTTTCATACCCTCTGCGATATAACCAAACAACGTTTATTGTTTTACGTTCTTCACTATCATGCCTTTTTTCTTTTTTGTTCTGTTCTTGGTGGTCAATTTGATTTTCGAACAATTCATATTTTTGTTAGTTAACGGCTTTGAGCTATGAGTTTCACCTATGAGGTGAGAACTTTTATCAAATGGGCAGCTGAAAAATAAGATAAATCTTTCTCAGAAAGTGTGTTTGTTATGTATTTTATCAATTTATGTATTACGTCCAGGAGAGTCAAACTTCACAAAATATAGCTAATGTCATGAATATTCCTGGCAAAAATCTATCATTATCTATAAATTTATCATTCAGCAATTGCTAAAATATTTTTGAAATTATTATTTTCTGCAAATCTTGCTTTTGTTTACTTTCCTCATACTCAAAATGAAAAGCAGAGTGTTAAACTCGGGTGTAAACTATGTCACTCGAATTATTGGCGTTCTCACTTCGTTCGAGCGCCAAAATGTCTCGCCCACAATTAGTGCCTTACACCTCTTGGATAAAAATCTGCTATTGTTGCATCTCACAATGTTGGTAACATATTATAGAAACATTTTCAAAGCCCGAACGGCACTGATTTAATATCTCGGCACTGATGCCTCGTCGGTCAAAAATCCGTACGTGGAAATAGTTTTTAGAGCTGTGAGCTATGTGATCTAGCCAAAAAATACAAGAAAATTAAAAAATACTAAAGGTTTTTGCTCGCCCCATACTCATATCAGAGCCCAATTACATTTTGTTGTTTTCGGAACTCTATCTAATTGTGCAAGCTTGTCTCGCACAGTTATATAGAATGTTTGGTCCTCTTTGCAATGTTTGGATAAGCATATTTAATACATAATATAACGTTACTAGTAGTTATTGATATATGCGGTCAAACACAGGTCAATACACGGAAAAACGGATTATCATCGGATTACCATCAAACGGGCCGTATGCTTGATTACCGACATTGGTGCTGATTCTGTTGTTTATAACTAAACTAATTTAGTCTCACTATATCTCTTTCTAAATAAGAACAAAAGAAAAGGATGGAAGAAATTATGTTCTGTCAAATTAGTTCAATGCTTGTTATCAACATAAATTTAGTCGCCATAAAAATTGGTGACGTCTATTTACACGCAAATTTAGATGGAAAAGACTAATTTGACAGCTTTAAATAGGTTCTATCCTTTTTCAATAATGTTTATAAGAAAGGTGTGATGTGATTAAAATTAGTTTAGTGCGATTTACAACAGAATCGGCACCATCGTCGTATAAAAAAAAGACAGTCAGACAAGCGGACGAAGTCACATCGTAAGGGGTCTTTTCATAAAATTTTTGGGCATTTTTTTTAAATACCTTTAATTTTTAATCTGAATCCATAAAAGTAGATACTCGGTAAGTAAATACCGCTAGTGATTCAATTTTATGGACTGATTCTCAATTAGCTCAATGATTACCATTCCATTTCATAAACAAAGCTGTAGGTAGGACTGAAGTATTTTATTTGAGAACTAGCATTATAGCCCGCGACTTCGTCCGCGTAGATTATTTCTTTTTTCTAGATATGAATCATTGTAACAATATAGAGCTTTGTTCATGGCTATTGTCCGCCACTACGTGTGATATTGACAAAAGTTCAGGTAGATTAAGAGCTCATATGCGAGGATGCCACATAAAACTGAAACAGTCCTGCCGCAAATCAACTCTAGCAAATTTCAGAGTTTTTCCCTGTGAATACAAACCTTAATTAGGAACTGTTATCTTTTAAATTCAAACGGAAGGTGATTTGGGATCAATGGTATACGCGGCAAGAAGACTGTTTCTCCTCTGGCAGAACCAGTAAATATTTTGGCCTCAATAACATTGCGGCGGAGAGCTGTTACTTGTAGTCTAGTTCCACAGCACAATTTTGGAGGCCTTATCTCTCTTTCCCTCATGTCTGAGGATCGTGGTCAACATCGAGTTTGCTTCTAGAGCGAATGATCTGCCTCCACTGGTTTCTGTCTTCTGGTTTCTGTAAAACTTGGAGGACGATGAGTCTTTTACTTGATCGGACCATCTTGTTGGTGAACGACCACGTAGTCGTTTTCCTTCCGTGTTCCCAACTATGATCAGATTTCCAAACTTTCATCGCCTTTGCGCACCATGTGGCCGAAATACGAAAAAATACATTGGTGGCATATGGTGGACAATCGTGTTTTAATTTGGAGCTGCGATAGGATTGATGCATTGTTGCGTTTAGCGGTCCAAGGTATTTCCAACATCCGTCTCCAGCACCACATCTCGAATGCATCAATCCTTTTTCTTTCTCGGGCCAGTATAGTCCACGCTTCCACTCCATACATGAAAATGAGGAATACCAATGCTCGTATTAACCGGATCTTTGTTTTAATACCGATTCCTCTTTTAACTACACTTGTGGCTGGCCTTTTATTTACCGGAAATTGGAATTATAGTTCTATACGAATTGTACCAGATGAAGTGGATATCAATAAATAAAATAAGTTTTTCTGACTCCAAATTTATATTATTACATTAACACAGTTTTACAAGAATTTAATAGGCAACGCGACAGGGCCGTGGGATGTAAGCGACTGACGAGCTCCGGCTATATTCGTTACGCGATACTCAATTTGCTTAGTTGCATTTTGAGCTCGCCATGACGCCACATCACACCCCCTCTTATTTGATTTTTTTTGCCAAAAGTAAAAAAAATTAAATAAAAATTAATACACACAAGTAAAATAAAAAATTAACAATTATGTTTCCGACTGTACCTAGCCATGCTTACAAGTCGCTCAATTCATAATATGAATGCTGATAAGTGCATGGTATCAGGTATCATTGTTACTCTACTGCGTACCTATACAATGACAACCATACGTGACGAGTACATTGCATTACATTTCATTATTTCACATTTAATATTTCAAAACTATAATAAAAATATCATGAAGAAAAAAATAACATGTGTCTCTCTTTTGGGACATTAAGTACATATTTACCTTTATACTTATATTTCACTTATAATTATACTTCACTGCAATTCACTTAGGTAAACACCATAAACAAAAAAATAAAAAATAATTTACACTTTTCGTTCACACATAACCTGCTGCTGGTGCAGCGACTGAAGCGTTGGCGGGCTGACCACCGGCCGACGTTATTTTATTTACTTCTTTTCTAAGCCATCCACGTAGGTGGCTTACATAGCCACTCCGGATTGCGTAGCATAAAAACAAGGCTAAAATCACAACTATTGCAATTAGTATAATGCCGAAGTAATTTAATTTACTCTCGAGCTGTTGCTGTCCTTCTACAACTGAAGCTTGAGCTGAGGCTATAATTTCCTTGTTATGATAGTTTCCCATCTCAACAGACGATTTTACAATAAAACTATTTACTGTATAAATGTATTGCAGTGAAGCTTCGTAGTATGTAGGCTAGATCGCGCGCCAAAACCAGCATTCATTTGTTACTTTGCAGTTGTGTTACAGGCACGCACACATGCATCAGATCCAAACTTGACATTGCGTCAAGTTAGGTACGTACCGCATAACGTGGTACCAGCCGATAAAATTCCAATATTATTAAGTAACATTATATTTAATTTTCTATTGAAATACCTTTTCTAGTGGCTTATTTAAGCGCAACCAAAGTTTACATAATTATTAAGCAGAATGGATTCACTACTTATAAGCAAAGGAAATTCAGTGCTATGCCTTATATTAGTACTTTGGGGGTACTTACGTTAACGTTTTTTGAAGAAGTAGGTACTAATCCATAGTAACTATGTTTGTTTAATAAGTAATAATAATAAATAGTAATAAGTTTAGTAATAAATAATAATAAAATAAAATAAACATCCTGGGACATTCCTCACACACGGTCATCTGATCCCAAACGAAGCTGAGCTTGTACTATGGAAACCTTTTTGTTTGTAAATACATAATTACACCCAGACTCAGGACATACAGACATGTTCATGCACACAAATGCATATCCAGGGTGGGAATCAAACCCACGACCTGCACCGCTATAGGTGGAATCATAATCAACTGCACCAACCGGCCCATTTGTGTGTTACGCTTTCACGCCTAAACCACTGAACCCATCGCATTGAGATTTGGGAACGCGGGTGAATCCACGGCGGACAACTAGTATCATATAAAAAGGTAAAGTTTGTAAGTTGCATGTACGAGGTTTTGAAATTACTAATACGATTCTGAACATTCTTTCACTAATAAGATAAGATAAATATGCTTTATTTGTAAACCATATAGTAGAAGACGAAACAATACAAAAAAGAAGCGATACAAAATAAGCGGTCTTATCGCTTAAGCGATTTCTTGTAGACAACCTTTGGGTAACAGGATATATGAGAATATGGAAGGTTTAACAGATAAGAATACACTTTCATAACGTGAAAATAACAGCTCTAGAAAAATAGAAAGAAAGGCAGGAAATGAGGAAGTTTCTAGCGTGTGATAGCGTGAAATAACAAGAGATTTAAAAGAGTCTAACGTCGGGGCCCGTCTTATAGTCTGAGGGAGAGAGTTTCAGAGACGTACAGCTTGGATAGTAAAAGATTTTGAATAAGAGTGAGAAGTGTGACTGAGAGTTTGGAAGTTAAGTTCCATGGGACTATGAAGAAGATGATGTTGAGGTGTAGTACTCGAAGCGTTCCTTGAGATAGCGAAGGGCTTTAGGATTAAATAAAAAGGTGTATAAGAGTGGCAATTTGTGTGTATTCCGCCGAAGGCGAATAGGAAGCCACTTGAGTTGTAATAGGAAGCTACATTATCCTCAAATGCTTTAGGCTAATTTTCAATATATTTGCAATATAAATATCATGTAGTACAGTGCCTAATTAAGCCAGTGCGAGGCCCTTAGCAAATGTTATCAAGGACCTTCAGCTCAGGTTATCTACTTTACTGGTTTATGTGCGGATCTAGCTTTCAGATTAAAAGAGATGGTTGCACAGAGACGTTTCACGACTTTATTACTCTTTTAATTATGCCATTCTATATTATGTTTATAATATTTGTCACGCATTGTAATTTAAGTATGTAAATAAATCCTTTTCAATTATTATTATAGTATTGGCCATGCAGCGGTTCTATCCCTTACTTTGTATAATTATTAGTATACGCGAACGCAGGCCATTTAACGTGGGCCGTAGCCATTTATCCTGCAATGGCCAATTCAGTACTGGATACTTCATAATTAGCTAACGAACATTTATTAAATTCGGTATAGCGGCAACTGATAGGGAGTTCTGGGAGCACGCCCCCAACCCACTACGACTTGTTTGATGTTTTTTTAGTATTTCATATGCAATTATTCCGCAGGGTTTCAAAACAGCAGCTTTCCGCAGGGTAAAACAACGTTAAACCGTCGCTTCGGAAATGCCCTGTATGAGGAGAAGAAGCGACGCAACAAACTCCTCACGGGCCCAATGTGTTTATTGTCGTAATATTACAATTAAATAATCACTTCACTACACTTAACACATGTATAGTCTTAAATAATTATAGGCATCAGAACCGGGTCTAACAATTATTGCACTGAGGTGTGTACAGCTCGAGCACTTGTGATAAACTAACTGATAAACAATGAGGCTGAACACTAATTAAACCAGAACAAAATGCTCATCCATGATCAGATTAAAATCACGGAACTTCATACACCCAGCAGGATAGAAAACCAAAAAAAATACTTTCGGGAACACCAAAAGATATGTTATCCTGGATGTTTCTCATCCCATTAACCAAGATACTTAAGTTTACAAACAAACATTTGATAGAATACAGTCCCATATATTATGGCCATGTTACGGCCCTACAGTACACCAAAATCCAAACCCAGAAAACAGATATTTTGACTACTATACTAAAAACCTTGCTGAATGTTGTGCCTGAGGCAACCAAATTGATTCTAGAATAATAACGAAGAACGAGAAATATGCAAGCACATACCGAAGCTGAAATGGACAAGGAGCCTCTCAACCACAGAAGCTATACCCGTGCATGGAGGAGGTTAATCTAATGAACAACAAAGATATAACAAATTCCAACCCAGGAACAAAAAATCAAAATAAGAAAGAAGACAATAAAACCCCAGCACTCAACATACATCAACGCTCATCCCTCATCTATAGGCTGAACAGTCGGTCGATTGTGGTCAGCTGGTTGCGGTTAGCTGGTCACTCCTATATAACACGCACTCCTTGGTTTCTCCATGGCTATTCCGATACAACTATTCAGGTACCAGTCATTATAAACTAAGTTAGTTACATGGTGGTTGATGTTTGAATGGTTGTATAGGACATGGGTCGGTCGTTGTACTGGCTGAGAGTAGTTCTAATCATCATCATCATCATCATAATAAAATGTATTTCAAATAATAAAAACGTGTTTCTCGTATCGAACGACAAAACTTATTGAACAACCTGGTATATTAGCTCTAGAAATAATGTTATATATGATGCACCGGTGCCGAGATATCGAATTTTTATTAAAATGGATAATGCCCACAATGATTTTTAGGCGTTAGTAGTGTGACGACGAGAATTAAAAATTATAAGAATTTAAATTGTAAAGATTTGCAAAGAGGCTTATTAAGTTATGCTTAATAAAATAAAACCTACAAAGAAAATATCTAGTAACAATAATAGCTATATAGTTAAAGAATATAATATAAGAACAGTGAATTATTTACAAATGGCCGTATCCATCGATATAATTTTATTCTACTAGCATTCTACTATATATACACAGCGTTCCCAACATTCACTCGGTTCGAATTAACTGAACTGCGTTCCGTTCACCTTACTTTAGTGTGCCTTCGACATTCATGCAGTGTGGGCGCGTACGGCGCGGCATTAATAATACAAAAAATCAAAGTCAAGTAAGTAAACTTATTTGTTTTTCAAGTGAATAAATAGGTAATAATATCGTAATATCACAACAGAAAAAGTATTTCTTCATTTAAATGCCACGACTGCGGTGTAAATTCTATAGGAACGACACGTTGAACGAAACGCGTAGGCGCTATGCAATTCATCGGCGCTTAAGATGTTTTGGTCGCGCGAAAACTATAATCTATAAGCGGCTGGCGCTACATTTTTGTATAGTTTGGTTAGACACAGCTTGCACTGTAACAGTCAGTTCACTGCACGCTCGCTTCGCGCAGGCCCCCGCCTCACCCCCGCTGTCATCAAGCTCGACGGATTATCTGTTCGGAACGTGAAATCTAATAAAATACATATATTATATCGATGGCCGTATCCTAACCTTCTGTTCAGCATCGACGATTCATTAAAAAGCCACATGATTAAAAATAGAATCTTATTTATATTTTATTAATAAGACTAGTCTATCTATAAGCAAGTAACAAAATAAGCAATCAATGGCCGAGAGGGAGAACAAGGAAAATATTTTGGCATACGGGACTTTTTCAAAAAGACTAAGGACGTATCAACCAATCATGAAATTGATACCGATTACCATAAGAACAATAAATTTATCAAAATGTCCATTTCATAACTCTAATAATGTAAAAAATAAAAATGCACTTATTATGTTCTTTTTGACAAGCGCATGTATACAGATATATGGATGACGTAATTTCCGGTGTCAATAAAAAGCGACGTGGTGTCACCTTGGGACACTGGGGGGAACTGAATATTTTCGCGATTGCGTCTCGTATATAAAGCTTCATATGACATTTCATAGAAAAATGTATGGACAAATGGCGTCGCAAAATTGATGCTTATTAATTAATAAATTACGTTATTCTCGTACAAAAAAATTAAAATGTGGCCCCACGGATCTGTTGTACATATATTTGTGATTCGATTTAATATAAATTTATTACAAAAAGGATTCTTATTTTGATGGTATCACTAAAGAGGAAAACCTCGATTATATGATTTTTGTAATATTCATAAGGTTTTTGCTATTTATAAAAGTAAAATTAAAAAAAAGGGCCAACACCGATCTGTTAATTGGTGTCTTGGCTTTATGATTATGTTCATATAATACTATTTCTTTCATGTTTTCATTCATAAACCACTAAAATAGCGAACCCTGTTTATGACGTTTAGCTTACATACCGCCCTTAAGACTAATGTTTCTCTTAAATTATTTCCACAATATATCAATCGTTGATTGACCTACTAATTATTTGTCTAGGTGAGCAAAAAACGCACCGGTTGCCTAACTATGCGACCACTGCGCGTAGTTTTAGTGATAGGCGGTAGCGAGTTTTGCTCCACTGACCTAACATCTACATTTTTATCTGAATTTGTGCTGTCGTTATTACAAGCATTATCATCGTTTACGTAATATGCGGGTTTAAGTCTATCTATACTGACGTTTGATTGACGATCTCTAATTTTGATAAGAAAATATTTTTGTGACCTATTAAGGACTTGGTATGGGCCGCTATATGTAGGTGTTAGTGGCTTCCGTACCATATCATTTCTTAAAAACACAAATGGACAAGTGTACAAATCTTTATGAACAAAAATTTTCCTCGAATCGCTAGTCGCTCGCGACTGTGGTCTTAGGCTATTCAATATTTTTCTTAACTGCTCTACATAAGTATGTTGATCACTTACCTTTGTATTTACGTCGTATGCGTAAAAATCGCCAGGCAGACGCAACGTGTGTCCTAAAACTAATTCTGCCGTGCTTACATTATTGTCACTTTTGCTAGCTGCGCGAAGTCCTAACATGACTGTCGGTAGCTCATCAACCCATGACCTATTATCTAACAAACGAGCTTTTATTGCTACTTTCATAGAACGATGCAATCTCTCAACCATCCCATTTGCCTGTGGATGATACGCGGTAGTGCGAATTTTTTGTATACCTAATATTTTCATTAAACTACTGAATAGATCGCTCTCAAACTGTCTACCCTGGTCGCTTGTTAATCTGCTAGGGCAACCAAATCTGCAAATCCAACCTTCGTATATCGCTTTGGCTACTGTTTCTGCCGTAATATCTGTTGTTGGTATAGCTTCCGGCCATCGCGTATATCGATCTATTATCGTCACGCAATATCGATAACCTTCCTTAGATGTAGGTAAAGGGCCGACAATATCTACATGAATGTGCTCGAACCTGTCCACTTGTGGAAAGCTACCTAGGTCCGACACTGTGTGTCGTTGTACCTTTACTTTTTGACACTGTAAACATGACCTTGCCCATATAGATATGTCCCTATTCATACCAGGCCAAAAATATCGTTTCGAAACCATTTTTCTCGTGGCTCTAATTCCTGGATGACTAATGTTGTGAACTGTATCAAAAGCTAATTTTCGGAATGCCAAAGGTAGGTATGGTCTTACATTATCCCCTGAAATATCGCAATAAATATCCCTATTACACAACGGCGAATGTAGCTTCTTTAGTGATACATTACCTACAGTTTGTGCTAACATGTGTGAAACTTGACTATCTTTTTCCTGCGCCTGCGCTACTTCATCGTAATTGATAACGCTTGGACAAACAATAGACTCAACTACTCGTGATAATGCGTCAGCAACGGGGTTCTCGTTACCGCTTACGTGTTGTATATCGCTTGTGAACTCGCTGATATACAATAACTGACGCGTCCGTCTTGGTGTTTCGCGATCCGTACCTACTTTAGAAAATGCGAATGTAAGAGGTTTATGATCCGTCATAATCGTCAACTGTCGTCCCTCTATCATATTACGAAAGTGAATAATCGATAAATAAATAGCTAAAAGTTCTCGGTCATAAGTACTGTACTTTTGCTGAGCTTCTGAAAGTTTTTTGGAATAATAACCTAACGGCTTCCACTCGTTATTAATTCTTTGCTGTAAAACAGCTCCGACACATTTATCTGATGCGTCGCACATAATCGTTAACGGACCTTCTGATTCTGGATGCGTTAATGTTACGGCGTTTTTCAAACTATTTTTGCATTGCTCAAAAGCGTCTATAGCCTTACTATCCCAATCGATCCTAGTCTTATCTTTTTTCTTAGCACCATGTAAAAATTTATTAAGTTCCGCTTGAATTTCTGCGGCGTGTGCTATATGTAACCTATAAAAATTTGTCATGCCTAGAAATCGTCGAAGTTGCTCAACGGTTTCCGGCCTTGGGTAGTTCTGAATTGCGTCAACTTTCGATGCTAATGGCTTAATGCCCTCTGTAGAAACTTCGTATCCTAAAAATTGTATCTGTGATTGACCGAATTCACATTTAGACAAATTAATAGTAATTCCAAACTGTTCAAACCTTTTAAAAACCTGTTTTAAATGCTCTTTATGCAGAATTTCGTCATCACTAGCCAGGATGACGTCATCGATGTAGCAAAACAAATATGAATTTTTGTTATTGCTGTCGCCATGATTTCCTAAATAATCTAATCCTTGTAACACCGAGTTGTTCATGAACCTTTGAAACGTCTGAGCGGCGTTTCGTAGGCCAAACGTCATCCTAGGGAATTCAAATAAACCAAACGGGGTTATGATTGCCGTTTTCTCTATATCCTGCTGACTTACGCTAACATTATGGTAGGCTCTATTAATGTCTAAACGAGAAAAAATTGTCTTACCTGCTAATCCATAAGTAAAGTCCTGCAGTCTTGGGATCGGGTACCTGTCTGGCTTCGTGATCGCGTTGAGTGCACGATAGTCACCACAGGGTCTGATCTGTCCGTCTTTCTTAGGAACAACATGCAAAGGACTGGCCCAAGGACTCTTTGAAGGCCTGCAAATACCTAATTCTTGCATTAATCTAAACTCCTCTTTCACTAACTTATATCTCTGTGGAGGTAAAGGTCTAGAACGAGCGAAAACGGGAGGACCTGTAGTCTCAATGTGATGTAAAGTATTGTGACTTGATGGTTCTCTGTAAGAAATCGGTTTAGTAATTTCTGAAAATTCCTCCAATAATTCTCGATATGGATTATCATTTTGTATACTTGTCAACGAAGGTTCATCATACCTAATAATAGATCCTTTCCTATATAAATTGGTGAGACCGTCAATCAATTTTTTGTTATGCAAATCAACAATTAACTGATGAGTTTTAAGAAAATCAGCTCCTATAATGGGCTGTTTGACATCACAAATTATAAAAGTCCACTTATAATTCCTACGCAAGCCTAAATTAAGTTCAAGGTTCACTACCCCATAGGTTTTAATCATAGTGTTATTCGCTGCGAAAAGCTTATAACTACACTCACTCTTATGTTTATGAATATTAACTTTACTCACGGGAATGACGGATACGTTGGCACCTGTGTCCACTAGATACGTAATGCCACTTGTAAAGTCCTTTACACACAATCGGTGGTTTCCAGCGGTAAGATCATCCACCGTCGCTGATAGTACCGCTCCTAGTTTTCCTTATGCTTTTGCATGCTGGACCAATTGCATGGTGTCTCGCACGTCTTAGCATTCTCCTTGTAACGATAGTGAAATCGGCATAACCATTCAGGACTGGTTGTAGCTCGTCGTGGTGCCGACTTGCTCCTGGACCTGTATCTGTGTTGTGACCAACGCCTGTCTCCTCGTCCAAAACTCCTGCCACGTGACCGTATTGAATTAACCTCACTACGTAGCTGCTGAACTTCCATGGTTAATGAACGCATGCAGCTCACCATGTCCGTATTGTCATTCGTTGATGTCGAAGTACTTGCTGCTGAAACGGAAACGATCTCGCCACTTCCCAGATTTTCCAAAATCTTGTCTGCTATTGCTGCAAGATTTTCCAATTTAGTATCTCCGCTCACCTTCAAAACTGCCCTTACACTTGGTGGTAAGCGGTTTATCCACAGTTTTTTTAATGGATCGTCGGTGATGCCGCAGTTCTTCGCCAAATCCGCCATCCTACGCAAAAGTTGTGATGGTTTTTGCGTACCTAGGTCCATGTCACTCACAAGTTTCTGGAACTGCTTTTCCGCGCTTTCCTCATATACCATCATTAATCGCTCCTTCAAAGCTATATATTTCCCAGCTGAAGGTGGAGACTGTAACAGATCGCTGACTTGTCTCAGCGCTTCCTTAGTTAATTTTGCTATTACCATATCAAATTTTGTGTTGTCACTCTGCTTTTGCGGTGCCATTATGGATTCAAACTGGGCGAACCATAATCTTGGCATATCTGACCAAAATTCCGGTACCCTCATTTGAACCGTGACCATTGCTACCTGTGAAACTCCTTCTGTCACGCTGCACGTTGATTTTTCCGGGTCGGCGCTGCCCGTGCCGAGCATACCAGCCGCACCAGGAACAGTCATTTTTCCGGGCACTGTAGTCATCTTTGCACAATATTGCCACTATTATATTACGCGTTTAAGTCCTGCCCTGCCGGTTCCGTGAGTCGCTTACTACGCTGTAATTACATATTATATCACAAGGTTACTGTTCGTTGGTGGTTACCACTTTAACTACACTTGTGGCTGGCCTTTTATTTACCGGAAATTGGAATTATAGTTCTATACGAATTGTACCAGATGAAGTGGATATCAATAAATAAAATAAGTTTTTCTGACTCCAAATTTATATTATTACATTAACACAGTTTTACAAGAATTTAATAGGCAACGCGACAGGGCCGTGGGATGTAAGCGACTGACGAGCTCCGGCTATATTCGTTATGCGATACTCAATTTGCTTAGTTGCATTTTGAGCTCGCCATGACGCCACACTCTCTTTTTCCTGATGTTGTTTAGGCGAGTCATTTCAATACGCCAATACCATAAGCCGAAATAATGAATTTTGAAATTTTCACTCAAAATAAAGAACTTCATATACTAAATTTAATCCCCCTAATGAACCCTTAAGGAGGGACCTTAAGGGTTCAAATTCCAACAACATCGATATTCGTTGCGTTAGTTTATAACCATAAGCTTAAATAATAAATTTAGTGTACTTCCATACACAAATTCATCCCCCTTTTTACCCTTTCGGGATCGGAATTATCAAAAACGTTGAGGCACTTATAAATTAATTTTCAATTGTCAACCTAAACACAAAATTTGAAGGTCCTAACTTCGAAACTGATGGACTTTCATATAAACTTGCATCCCCTATTTTACCCCCTTAATGATGGAATATCCAAAAATCTTTAGTGGTTGCCTACACTGTGTAATAATATATTAAGTGAAGTTTACTTTGAAACTGAATGACTTACATACATCAAAGTCAAAGTCAAAGTCAAAGTCAAAGTCAAAGCCATTTATTCAATTTAGGCCAATCCGGCAAGAAACTCAGCAAGGTTACATTTTTTATATATTTTTTTGGACAATCTGACTATGTTTGGCTTTTTTTTTCCATCCCATACCTTTTCACCCTGTCGGGAGTGGAATTGTCAAAAAAGCTGAAACATTTATAAATTAATTTTCAATCGTTAGCCTAAATACAAAATTTGAAGATCCTAACTTCAAAACTGACGAACTTTCATCCAAACTTTCATCCCCTTTTACATTTTACCCCCCTAGGAGTGGAATTTCCAAAATCCTTCCTTACTGAATACCTACACTGTATAATATTAAATTTAGTGAAGTTTACTTTGAAATTGAAGGATTTGCATACACAACTTCATCCCCTTTTTCCTCCCTTCGGTGGTGGAATAATCACAAACGCTGAGATAACTATACATTAATTTTCAATCGTCAGCCTAAACACAAAATTTGAAGATCCTAACTTCAAAACTGACGGACTTGCATACAAACTTTCATCCCTTATTTTACCCTGTTAGGGGTGGAGTTTCCAAAAATTCTTCCTTAGTGGATGCCTACACCGTATAATAATACATTAAGTGAAGTTTACTTTGAAATTGAAGGACTTGCATACACAACTTCATCCCCCTTTTCGTCCCTTCGGTGGTGGAATTATTACAAACGCTGAGATAACTATATATTAATTTTCAATCGTCAACCTAAACACAAAATTTGAAGATCCTAACTTCAAAACTGACGGACTTGCATACAAACTTTCATCCCTTATTTTACCGATTTAGGGGTGGAATTTCCAAAAAATCTTCCTTAGTGGATGCCTACACCGTATAATAATACATTTAGTAAGTTTACTTTGAAATTGAAAGACTTGCATACACAACTTCATCCCCCTTTTCCTCCCTTCGATGGTGGAATTATCACAAACGCTGAGATAACTATACATTAATTTTCAATCGTCAGCCTAAACACAAAATTTGAAGATCCTAACTTCAAAACTGACGAACGTTCATACAAACTTTCATCCCTTATTTTAACCCCTTAGGGGTGGAATTTCCAAAAATCCTTCCTTAGTAGATGCCTACACAGTATAATAATACATTTAGTGAAGTTTACTTTGAAATTGAAGGACTTGCATACACAACTTTATCCCCCTTTTCCTCCTTTCGGTGGTGGAATTATCACAAACCCTGAGATAACTATATATTAATTTTCAATCGTCAGCCTAAGCACAAAATTTGAAGATCCTAACTTCAAAACTGACGGACTTGCATACAAACTGTCATCCCCTATTTTACCCTCTTAGGGGTGGAATTTCCAAAAATCCTTTATTAGTGGATGCCTCCACCGTATAATAATACATTTAGTGAAGTTTACTTTGAAATTGAAGGACTTGCATACCCAACTTCATCCCCCTTTTCCTCCCTTCGGTGGTGGAATTATCACAAACGCTGAGATAACTACACATTAATTTTCAATCGTCAGCTTAAACACAAAATTTGAAGATCCTAACTTCAAAACTGACGGACTTGCATACAAACTGTCATCCCCTATTTTACCCTCTTAGGGGTGGAATTTCCAAAAATCCTTCCTTAGTGGATGCCTCCACTGTATAAGGTATCTTTGTGCAAAATTTCAAATCTCTAGGTCCAGCGGTTTGGGCTGTGGGCTGATATATATGTGGGTTGGAGACAAATAAACGTTCATTTATTTATTTATTTATTTATTTATTTATATATCAACAATCAGTTTATCATTTTATATATTAAGATAAATAAAATAATTTATAATATTTATGAGAGATTCGTAAAATGGCAAGCCAGAGTCCAAATCAGAGTCATATATAATCAATGAGAAAAAGTTGCTTTATAAAATATCTTCATTGATATTCATGGCATTATTTCTGTAAAACAAGGTTGTTTAAGGGATTTTTGTGGCCAAATAATGAAATAAAAACAACAAAGTACTAAGGTAGATATTTATTTATGAGTCATAACATAAAGGTTGACTCAAAGTATCTAGAATATTCCTCAGTAGTAGTAGGGAGAAGCGCCGCAGCCGCATCCACAGCTGCCGGCAATAGAGACAGCGCCAGCGGCGGGCACGTCACCGCCGAAACTGACAGCGCCGATTATCGGCACCTGACCAGAGACGACAGTGGTACCAGCGACTCCCATCTCACCAGCGACCGCCACGTTACCTTCACCAGCGCCGCCGTAAGCAGGAGCAGCGAAAGCGGGAGCAGCAAATCCAGGAGCTATACCTCTTCCGTAACCATAACCAGCGCCAGCAAGGGCAGCGTCAGCTACAGCAGCGTTGGCGATACTGGCACCGGAGACACCAGCTCCATATCCGCAACCAAAACCATTCACAGCGTTAGGAATGCCACCAAAAGTGACGTCAGCGACACCGAGACCCGCTCCGTATCCGTAACCTCTGACATCACCGAGGCACTGGCTGAACACATTCTGGACCAAGCAAGCTTGGATGCAGACCAACAGGATAGCGAAGGTGGACATGTTTGATTGTTTTCAACGAAGTGCTGGACACAGAATAATTTTCGGAAGACACTGTAACCTATTTATACTGTGAATTAAGAGAGATAAAATTAATTATTATGAAAATAAAAACGTGACATAAAACTCAATCAATAGCTGTTGTAACTTATATGAATTATTATATTTATCTATCAAAATGGCAACACATACAAAATAGTTTCCTTCTTTATCAGTTAAAAATGTCTATAAATGAAAAAAAACATGATCTGAATACCATTCTCGTTCCATCAACTAGAACACCAACTACAATGTCTGTCAAAGCTGTTTTCTTCCTCTGCGCTCAGGCCCTTTTGGTCCAGGTAATATTTTTTAAATGTCCATGAATTTATCCTCTTTTCAGATTTCATACTAAGATGAAAGTGACGAGGAACGAATGGTGATATGCACGCAAAGCCACTGGGGTATTTCTTATCTTACACTGGGATAATATGTATGTCATGAGAGCGCGGGTTATACGACGCGATAGAAGTAAATTCATCTTATTTTCTATTTACAGACCGCATTCAGCCAGTACTGCGGCCAAGGTATTGGCTACGTTGAAAGAATCGCTGTCCCCTGTGGGTTGTCTGGCGCTGGTTTGGCTATCGACGGGCTCGCTTACAACGGTGTGACAGGCGCAGGTCTTGCTTTGGCAGAAAACACAATGGCTTACGGCGGTGCTTACGGCGGTGCTTATAACGGTGCCTATGGCATGGCCGGTATCGCCAACGTACCAGGAATTGTTCCCGCTAGTGGCGGTGCTCTGCCCATCTCCAGCGCCTCCCCTATCGCTCCCACCGGTATATCTGTTGCGTCTGAGAACGCCATCGAAGGTATCCTCGCCGTGACTGGAGATCTGCCGTTCGTGAGTGCTGTAGCCTGGGAGGGTGCCCTGCCCACCGCTGGTGCTGGAACTGTCACATACGGTTGCGGTAATGGCAACATCGGCATTGTGAGTGACAACGGGTACGGCGCTGATGTGGCTAATGCCTACGGCAACGGTATTGCATACGGCAACGGTTTCGCTTCTGGCGCGGCTGTGGCTGACAGAATCGCCTATGGCTCCGGTGTAGCTGCCTCTCGTGGGTTCGGAGGTATTGCTGCCCCTGCCTTCGGTGGATGCGGCTGTGGCGCTATCTACTGATTATTCTGATTTCTAAAATGAGTAGTAAATATTGTCAAATGTATATAACCTTTGTTTCATTAATGTTATGTTTATTATTGCAGTATTATAAGGTAATTTCCTTTAAATTCGTTAACTTACCACTATTAATACCATCTCAAAGTAGGTATATTTCCAGATCCTTAATTTACAGTGATTCCAAGTAGGCGAATGTTTTATTTTTCATGGAAGCGTAATAGTACGTTAATAAATAAAAACTGATTACAAAATTAAATTATTCAAAGTGAACAGGCTTAGAGATAATCCCTAATTTCCTTCATTTCCATCCCTTTCCTAACTCCTAAACACGCAGGGTTTAAATTTCGCGCCTAAAACCCACAAACTACAATCAATGTACGGTGTCGCCCTCTCACGGCGAATGATATACGTGTTTGAGTGAAAAGAACACTGTGCAGCAGACATATTGAATTTAAAACGTACCGAAGCGGCCGCTATCTCGACAATTTTAAAAATACTAACAATCAAGCAAAATAACAGTGTTGTGGTGGAACGTGAGACCTTGTAAGTGCCTATTCAGTTTCCTTTATCTCCATCTTTTAGCCTGGTAAATTCTTGGGTTGACCAGCCAGACAAACCTATGTACAAAAAAAACTTTTACTTTATTAGTTCAAAACATAAAGTTGGTCCATTACGAGCGCGAATACCTATGGAAAAACAGTATTTTGTTAATCTCAGGTTCAATTTCGATCGAAAACTCTGAGAAATAAGCAAAATTACGCATTTTATTGTAAAACTAGGTATAACCTTATAAAATTGTGTTGGTTATACGTACAGTGATACTATACGGATTCACAAGTCATTACAATTTAGTAGCATTACATCTTCATTACATTTTGTTCGAGTCTTCATATAAGATTGGAACCTACCTCCAAAATATTTTATAAATTTTATAGAATTCGTAACAATATTTTATGGTATTTATGTTACATTTACATTATAAAACTTATATATGTAAGTAGGTACTTACACACTCCACCTCAAATCTACACCTAAATTGATTTCATTTACCTTCATACACCAAAGTAGGCTATCTAACATTATTTTATTTTTAGCTTCGAACTAAAAAACATGGAAGCAAGTAAACTTAAAATACTTCAATCACAACGCGAATATGTATTCCGAGCTATGCAAATCCTTTACGACTTATCTAACGAAATGGTTCAAGATCGTTCAAAGGTATCGGCGTTCAAGTCGAGATACACTCGAGTTCATTCAATTCGCGAAGAATTTGGTTCGTTGTGTAATGAAATACAAACTTTAGAGTTAGCAATCAAACCCGATGTACAAATTAACCAAAATTCTATGGTTTCATTTGACGAATTGTATTATGCGGTGATCGCAGCGGGTAGCACGTTGCCGATATACGAGAAGAGCTTCAACGTCACCGGATCGCCAGCGGACGGCTCGGCCGCGGGCGCGGGCGGCGCGTCGCCGGCGCGAGTCGACTCCGATCTCACGCATTCCGGGAATTCCAAAGTCAATGCGCGTTTACCTAAATTTGATCTACCTAAATTTGATAGCAACATCGAAAACTGGCAAACGTTTTATGATACGTTTGTTCACTTAATTCATGAGAATAATTCTATATCACAAATAGAAAAATACCATTACCTTGTGTCGTGTTTACGCGGACCCGCCTTATCGATTGTAAAAGGGATTCCAATGACAGCCAATAATTATGAAGTTGTTTTCGACGCCTTAATCGAACGTTACCAAAACAAACGTATCTTAGCTTTGACATATTTAGATAAATTCTTAAGTTATCCAGCAGTTAAATCGGGTAATTTTCAAGAATTGCAAGTATTAACAAACGTGTTTTATGAATCATATCATGCGCTCCAATCTTTAAATATCAAAAACTTTGGTGATTTTATTTTATTTCATTTAGCCTCTCGTACCCTCGATTCAGATACCCGCAAACGGTTCGAATCTCAAAACAGTTCAGAAATACCTTCATTTAGTGAACTATTAAAGTTTCTTCAAGACTACGTAAAGATCTTAGAAACTAGCGAACTATCTTTGAGTTCTACCAATTCTACCCGTACCATTGAACGAAAACAATTGCCAGCGAGTAATCGGCAGAATAGCAGCGGATCAAAACGCTCATCTTATCTTACTAAATCTCAACCTACGACATCATTCACTTGTTCTTGTTGTAATGAAGCGCACTCAATCTATAGGTGCCCTACTTTTCAATCTTTAGACTCTGGTGCTAGACTCACTTTAATTGAAAACAAAAAAATGTGCACCAACTGTTTACGTACTAATCACGTCGTAGATAAATGCTTTTCTAAAGTATTTTGTACTTTATGCGGATTACGTCATCACACCTTACTACATACTGAGCAAACGCAACCCAGCTCTAGCGCTGCCACTCAAGCGAGCACCGGTGCTCATGTCGGAAGCAGTAGCGGTATAGTACTACTAGGTACGTGTCAGCTGCGCGTGTGCAACCCTGTCGCCGGCACACAGCGCACCGTGCGCGCATTGGTTGACAGCGGCGCGCAGGATTGTTTTATCACTACGGCTTGCGCCAAAGCTCTCGGTTTAAATCTCCGCCGATGTAATCTTACAGTCGCTGGCTTAGGACAAAACACAGTATTTCAAGTTAGGGGTGTGACGGAATGCGTTTTGAAACCACTCGATAGTAACGATCCGCAGTTTAACATTAAGCCGATCGTGTTAGATCATATAACAGCTCAACTGCCTAGCAGTAATGTACCGTCAGTCGTTCGTGAATATTGCAAGCATTTAATATTAGCCGATCGCGATTACGATATTCCCGCGGAAGTCGACATATTAATAGGGGCAGAACTATTCCACGAAATATATGATGGTCAACGTATCAAACTGGGGCCCGGCCTACCGGCCGCTCTGCATAGCATTTTCGGTTGGATACTTACCGGTGCTGTCGATTCTGATTTATCGTTACCTCCTATTACAACGTCTTCTCTATTAGTCACTACATGCAGTCTCGATGAACAAGTTAGGCAGTTCTGGGAAGTCGAGGAACCACCGCACGTACCTATTACTGTACCCGAGGATGATATCTGTGAACATTCATATACTAGTTTAACTTATAGAGAATCTAATGGTCGCTACGTCGTACCACTCCTCTTAAAGGATCGCGACTGCCCGTTAGGTGATTCATATAATAGTTCTTTGTCGCGTCTAACTCATCTCGAAAAAAAGCTTAGCCGCCAAAGTCAACTTAAAACTGATTATATTAAATTCATGCGCGAGTACGAAAGTTTGGATCACATGTATCCTGTACCTAATGCGTCCTTACAAACGGACAAGCGTTACCTTATCCCGCATCATTGCGTCCTTCGCCCTGAGAGCACAACTACCAAGCTGCGAGTAGTGTTCGACGCAAGCTGCAAAACCACAAACGGTTTATCTTTAAACGACATTGTATTTACTGGACCTAAGCTGCAAGTTGACATCATAGACATTATCACTGGCTTCAGACTACATACGGTAGTATTCACGTGTGACATATCAAAAATGTACCGAGGAATTTTGGTTAGGCCTGAGGATCGCAGCTATCAGCACGTGCTGTGGCGAGAATCTTCTTGTGACCCAGTCAATGAGTACGAACTCGCGACTGTCACCTACGGAGTTAGCAGTTCCCCTTATCTCGCAATCCGTACTCTCCATCAGCTAGCTAGTGATCACGGCGCTGAGTATCCACTTGCCGCTGAGGCTCTTCGTCATGAAACTTTTGTCGATGACGTAACTACCGGGGCACCCTCATTAGAGCAAGCTATCGAACTAAAAACTCAACTTGTCAATCTATTAGGATGTGCTCAACTTGAACTTCGCAAATGGAGCAGTAATTCCAAATCTTTTCTTAACACCTTACCAGTAGATCATTGTCAAATTCCAAAGCCTTTCTCAGAAGAAAGCAACAAGTCTACGCTTAAAATCTTAGGAGTCCAATATGACCCCGTAGGTGATAACTTTACCTATTCACAATCTCCGATTGAGGATGGCAATGTAACAAAGCGTTCTATTTTATCCAACGTGGCGAGAATCTTTGATCCACTTGGGTGGCTCACACCATTCATTCTCAAAGCAAAATTGCTCCTTCAAGATATATGGCGTCTCAATCTTTCTTGGGATGAACCTGTGCCCAGAGACATATGTCATGATTGGAAAAATTTCATCTCAGACCTTTACAACTTGAAACTTATCGAAATTCCACGTCGAGTCATACCATGTCAGTCAAAACAATTCCAACTTATTGGATTTTGTGATGGATCCACAAAAGCATATGGATGCTGTGTCTATCTCCGCGTGGTTACTCATGGTGAAGTTCAAATCCACCTTCTTATCGCTAAGTCTAAGGTAGCACCTTTAAAAGTTCTTACCGTTAACCGTTTGGAACTTTGCAGTGCGGTATTGCTCTCCAAAGTGGTTAATCGTATCCACGCCTTACTTAGTAAAAAACTTAATCTAAATCAAACACGGAACCACACAAACTTAAAACTTTTGTAGCACACCGCGTAGTGCAAATTAACGATTCTATCGTTCCAACTGTGTGGCGACATGTTTCCACTCATGACAACCCAGCCGACATCTGTAGTCGCGGTTTATCGTGTTTACAGTTGGCTACTTGTGAAAATTGGTGGTCAGGTCCTAAGTGGCTAACTAGCGAGTCAACTAACTGGCCTGTGTCAGTAGTTGAAAAGCATGACAACGTCGAAGAGCTTAAGTCGTCGTCACACTTGTGTCATGCTGGTGTAGTGACACAAGATGCTGACGTGCTTGACAACCTCCTGGAACGTTCCTCCACTCTTTTACGTGTAAAAAGAGTAGTAGCTTGGATTTATCGTTTCATTAATAACGCTAAAGTTACACGTTCCGATCGTAACCTTTCATCTTTTCTAACCTCCACGGAACACGATCAATCTTTAGAATATTTGGTTAAACATATTCAGCGTCAACATTTTGAGGAAGTCATACTCCATCTTAAATCTAATAATCATAAACTACTTCCAAAACATTTATTGAAGCTTTCTCCATTCATTGATTCTCGCGAAGTCTTGCGAGTGGGGGGGCGACTCAAACACACAGACTTACCCGAACGCGTCAAACATCCATACCTCTTGCCAAAATTATCTCGTTTGAGTACTCTTATGGTAGATCACTATCATGCAACTTACCTTCATTGTGGGCCCCGCCTACTGCAATCTTTAATTCAACGTCGATTTTGGATACTTGGCATTCGAAATCTTATCAGATCCCGATTATCTAAATGTGTAATTTGTTTTAAAGTAAAACCTAAGTCTCTTCAGCCTGTCATGGGCGATCTTCCACCTTCCCGATTGAAATCAGATCACTGCTTTCAAACAGTTGGAATCGACTTCGGAGGTCCATTCATGATTAAAGAGAATAAGCGACGTAACGCTAGAACTTATAAGGGATATTTGTGCCTCATAGTATGCCATGCAATTAAAGCCGTTCATCTTGAGTTGGTCACCGAATTGACCACCGAAGCCTTTATAGCAGCTTTAGACCGTTTTGTATCTAGGAGAGGCCTTTGTAAATTCATAGTTACTGACGGAGGTACCAATTTTGTAGGCGCCAAGCGCTATCTGTCTGAAGTTTCTGAAATGCTTAGCAAAGAAAGCGATCATATTTCTAATCAACTATCATTTCGCGGTATAACTTGGAAGATTAATCCACCATCGGGACCTCACTTCGGAGGTATATTTGAAAGTGGTATAAAATCAACCAAATATCATTTAAAACGGATTATCGGATCCCAAATTCTTACATTTGAAGAGTTTTATACTATTTTGACGAAGGTGGAAGCCATGTTGAATTCTAGACCCCTGGTAGAACTCTCGTCCGATCCCGATGAAGTTGACGCTCTGACCGCAGGCCATTTTCTGATAGGCCGACCTTTGGTATCGTTGCCGGAACCAGTATATTCCGAAAATGAAACTCTACGATCTCGATGGCAACTGTTACAGAGACTATCTCAAAGTTTCTGGCGAACTTGGCAAAGGGATTATTTGCATACGTTGCAACTACGAATGAAATGGTTTAAAAGCGATAACCGTCAACCAAAACTGAACGATCTTGTTACTATTTACGAACCTAACTTACCAGCTAACGAATGGCGACTAGGTCGCGTAGTACAGCTTCATCCAGGTAGAGACAATATCATTCGTGTTGTGACGGTTAAGACTTCAAAAGGTTTACTTGTGAGACCTGCTATCAAAATCTGTCCACTTCCGATAGATTAAATTAACATTACATTCCTAATTCAAATCTTTATCTTATATTTAACATAGCCTTTATTCAACACAATTATTATTATAATCAATACACTTAAGTAACTATAAAATGACTATATGAATCCGCATAGTAGTAGTCTCTATCTTCTTATTGATCTTTTGAAATACTCGGTTTATTTCAAGTGGGGGGATATGAACAGGCTTAGAGATAATCCCTAATTTCCTTCATTTCCATCCCTTTCCTAACTCCTAAACACGCAGGGTTTAAATTTCGCGCCTAAAACCCACAAACTACAATCAATGTACGGTGTCGCCCTCTCACGGCGAATGATATACGTGTTTGAGTGAAAAGAACACTGTGCAGCAGACATATTGAATTTAAAACGAACCGAAGCGGCCGCTATCTCGACAATTTTAAAAATACTAACAATCAAGCAAAATAACAGTGTTGTGGTGGAACGTGAGACCTTGTAAGTGCCTATTCAGTTTCCTTTATCTCCATCTTTTAGCCTGGTAAATTCTTGGGTTGACCAGCCAGACAAACCTATGTACAAAAAAAACTTTTACTTTATTAGTTCAAAACACAAAGTTACGAAAATCCCAACTTCGTAAATTAAATTAGTTAGCTGAAAAGAGAAAAACAAGCTCTCTAATCTATAGAATTAGTGTAGCTGGCTGTTAGTGGCCGGCGTCGTTCGGGTGAAATGTCGTTTACATTATTGGAGATATATTCCCTATTTTAAAAAAAATAATATTATGTATGTATGCCTATGTTACTCGGTGATAATTTAGCTTTATCCTGGTGAAAGTATTTTTAAAATTGGGCTATTCGTTATTGAGTTTATTCATTACAAACAAAAATTGAAATCTTCTCTCTTTATTATTAGTATAGATGTAGATCTAGATCTAGATTGCAGGCGCACGAGACCTAACAAATGTTTGGTGTATTCCCACTGTCCCCATTGCCCGCATCCCCTAGTTTTATTTCTTAAATAAAATACTACATATTTTTTATTTTAATAAAGGCGAAAATTTATTCTCAGTTTAAAATCACAGAATAAAAAAATGAAAAACATAAACAAAAGCATGCCTTTGAATGGTGCATTCCTTTGAAAGTTATGTATGAATAGTTATCCCGTAAATTTAGTTTGATGTTCTGTTTCTGCATTCATATTTTTGAAACAATAACTGTCAGTTTGTGAAAGCCAAACCAACGTTATCTATAATCATACCTTTTGCCGTATTTGTCATTTCAAACGTCATTGACAATGACAGGTCACTTTCAACACTAGATAAACTTTGATTTGGCTTTCAGAAACTGACAGTTTATGTTTCAAAAATATGAATACAAAAACTGAACATCAAACTAAATTTACCTACTGTTCCTACTAACTTACGGAAGTGGGCGACCCGTCACTCGACGCCGCCGCAAGCAAAGTCCTTAAAGTGAGCATGACTTAGTTAAGTCTGCATTAAAAATAAAAAACAACACAAACTTACAGGGTTTCATGTTGTACATTACATTACATACATTTGTCATCTTCTATCCACATGAATGCAATAAAGTTTTGATTTTTTTTTTATTCAGCCCCTATGAGGAATATCCCGCAAAGGGCCAATAAAAAAAATCTTTTCAAAAATTTGCTCATGGACACAAAGAATGAAACACGTATTTTGACGTATTAGTATTTTGTTTATTCGTTGTAAATGTAGGTCGATATTAAAAGATAAAAAATACCTAAAATATATTAGTTTTTTATATCAAATTCAAATCATCTACCTGAAATAGACTGTAATAAGAATGCTGCCGATGTGTGCTAGTTTATGCAATGGGTGGAAAACATTAAAATTAAAAATAAAGCTACTGAAATAATCAAAAAAATTATGACTTATATACACATCCGTCAAAATCATTTTCTTTTCTATAAAATCTTATAAAACATATTTAAAAAATATACCATTTACACAACTTCTAGAAAGTGCTTAACACGTTCGTGACATCCAGGGGCCCAAGTCTGCTATTACAATTGTGTTCCAATGAACTTTCAGTGGTGTCAAAATTGTGACATTTTACAGTTTTGGTAGTCTGCTAACAAAATCGCGTCAGAATGGCGGCATAATGACGGCATAATGGTCCCACAATTGCCTACCGATGATTTTCCACTGAAACTTCAATCTTTGTCAGTTTTGACAGGTTTTATACATATTTTTTTTCTACTGATTTTTCGGTAAAAGTTTGGTAATCTGCTATTTCCGTAAATATCAGTGGTTTCATTATTGCACGATAGATCCGCCATCCAATAATCTTTTGACAGATCACTTGAAAATATTTTTATCATTATGAGACGATTGTGCGGCCATTGCATTTTTGACATTTGGGGCATTTAGTAGTAGTTGAACATTGAAATAAATATGAGTTCTAAACTGAGATGGCGAAGTGATGGCATATCTGTCGCGATGAAGGTATGAATATAATAAATTCATAATTTGTATGAATATAATAAATTCATAATTTGTATGTTTCTAATACAATGAGTTCTTTAAGGGCCTTGTTCTTTTTGTTTACAGCTTTATGGTGTACAATTAAGAATTATCTAATATATTGTTACTATACATACATATCGCTTGTTATGCCAATAATATTTCTATTGTAGATTCTGATTGCTATGGCATTTTATGCTACTAGGTCATACCAGACATTAGTTGGGCAGAGCAATTTCCTTACTGTCTCACAGAAATCTGTGTCAAGAGCTGAGATAAGTTACTGAGACACTCAATATCCCAACCATTTAAAAAAATATGTGAAATGGCCAATCCACCTTCATCAAAACCAAGTACGACGAGTCAATTGTATGAAATTACCTACTAGCGAATAACAACAGTCAGTTCCACAATTGTAGGGTTTCATCAACAAGGAACCCGACGTTTCGCCATGTACATCCCTCTGTCTATCCGCGTCATTTGCCTTACGATCCCCAAGATTCGAGATGTATAACCGCATGGTTGGTCAGGCAATGGGAAGGCAGGTGGGAATTGGTCTGTCCTCGGCTTAGCTCAGAAACTTAGTACTAGAAAGCTGTAATGTGGCATGAGTATACATATTCATCACGGCGACAAAGTATAAAAATTAAATCTTGTCAAAAATTATAGAGTACCTCCCTAATCCGTATGCCCCACGCCGCGTCCCGCACCAATTCCTAACTTAATAAGCGTGCGATCTTTTTGTTATTTTTAAAGAAGTATCTCAAAAACTATGCATCCAAATTATATGATGTAAAATATTATCAACATAAAATGACCTTGGTAATAGCATTTTTTTTGTAAGGACTTTAAATAGGAGTGCATCTAAAGAATTTTTAAAAGAATCTTTTTTTGTTATCCAAAGCCTAAATAATGAATGTTCAGATCCCTAACTTGAGGAATTATGGATTGCTTATACAAACCCTATTTCACCCCTTTCAAGATTATTTTTTGAGACAAAAGATCATAGCCTAAGTCCTTCCCCGGGTTATATCATAACCCGGGTACTACATACCTATGCTCAGCCGTTTAGTCGAGAAAAAGTAACAAACAAACAAACAGAGTTGCTTTCGCATTGATAATATTAAGTATGGATAACTTAGATTTAATATTATCGTGTATCTGTAAATAATTTCAACTGTTATGGTGGTATCTACGTAATAATGAGTTCAAACTATTTAAATAATTATTTGAATAAATACTTACGGAAACGAGTTGTTTTTTATGGCAACTCTACTAGGTACTATCTATCACAACACTAAGCGCCCCTGTACACGATGCCGCCGCCGCGCCGGCACCGCGCCGCCGCCGCACCTTAGCCGCGCCGCCGCCGCTTGATTAAAGCATTCTATACAGTTGTCAGTAATACATTGCTAGCTACGGAGATGAAACGTGTTGCACGTTCGTTGGCGGCTGGCAATGGAATAACTCAATTAAATAATGGCGGACAACGTCGCGGTAGCGGTCGCGGTTTATTTATATTTATTTATTTATTTATCGTGTACAGGAGCGCTAATAAGAGACCATTATGAGACCATTATGAGACCATTATGCGACCATTATGAAATATTAGACAGCGCACATCGGCTCAATGATAATTGAATTGCAATTGAATCGTGTCGGAATGACATTTTAGCAGACTTGGCCCCCAGGTCTGTAGACACGTTGTAGAATTTTAGAAAAAATGAATTCACTATCCTATTATTCAGGTGCGAAAGGGATAGACAGAAGTAATGAAGTTCAGGGTGATTTCATAGTCGCACTTACGCCGGCACACGGGTGGTTTGGAAAGCGGCGCTGGCCACGAGATATGCCTAGTACAGTCTTAAAGTAAGAATTATTTGCGCTTACTATCCGCGCTGATTGAAATTCGAACGCGGCCCGTATGGTCAACGCTACGAGAGATTTGTAGCGAAGACTTTGTTTTAGCTGACAAATAAGATCACTTCATCAGAGCTATAACGTGAAAATGAAGCGATCCTATTTTCCTCCATCCTGGATATCTACCCTTAAATCAGAGAAAACAAAATTTTACAAATAAATTGAATTGAATTGAATTGAGAAAGATGTAAAGAATGCACCTTTTAGTAATCTTGTAGAATTATAGAGATGTACCTACTTGTATGTACACGTTTTTGCCGTTTTTTCATAAATAATAGGAGGCGGCAAACCGCGTTAATAATAAACTCGTTTACAGGCACAGACTACGGAGGACATAATTCTCGCCTTAGAAAATATATATGTCTAGAAAGAGTATCCCCATACTACATGACTTTTAAAAAGTGGCCAACTTTGCTACATCTTATCCTCGCGTTACGTCATTCTGCTTGTCATAGTGACTGTATGTCTGTCTCCTTAATTGTTATATTTTCTATACATATACCTAAATGATATTTAGTATAAACTTGTCAATAGTCACAGTGATAACAAATTGCGTGTTTAGTAGTTTCCCTTTAGTTTATTTTTTATTTCTAAGCCAGACTTAAGTAAGTCATGCTCACTTTAAGGCCTTTGCTTGCGGCGGCGTCGTGTGACGGGTCGCTCACTTCCCTCCAATATGGCGAGGAGGGCGATGGCTGCCACACGCGTCATACTTGTGAACAGGTGCTGCTTGTGGGGGTTGGTCTGCTTAAGTTTGCCATTTATTTATTTACTTATTAAATATAGATTCAGTCTACTTTGTAGTTTTGCGGCCGCGCCGGGGCACGCAATTGTTGTCAGTGCGATTAGAATGTAAATATTATGTAATGAATCTAAGCTTGTTTTGAAAAGAGTAATTGCTGAGTTTATTGCCGGCTCTTCTCAGCAAATGCAACCTTGCAACCTTCCGAACCGGTATTAGAGTATTAGAGTCAGACTTTTCATAAGTGCCTGCGAAGGTCTATTTGAATAAATGATTTTGAATTTGAATTTGACGTTTATACCAGTTACCAGTTCTTGAAAAAAATCCAAGAAAATGGGGAAAAATATATTTCGGTGTCGATATCTTTTTAAACTCCGAAAATAAAAGTGGAATCGGGATAATACATGATAATAAGAATAAGATTAATGGCGCCGATATAAATTAATACTTATTATTTTTACTTTGATGTCAACGAACAGTAATTATTTGCGTTGACGTTTCAAATCAAGTCAAATCAAGCAAATCAAGTCAATTTTTTTTTTTTTTTTTCTGTTTATAGGCCTTTGTTTGACTGCAATCTCACCATGGTAAGTGATGATGCGGCCGAAGGTGGTAAGCACACAAAGCCTAGAAGGAACTGGCTCTCAAGTGCAGCTATCGGAACACACCGAAAGGTGCTTGGCGACAGATTTTCAACTAGAGGGTGGTAGCCAGCCAGGCGGGTACTACAAAGTACCCTACCACCGTGCTATGGTTTCCTCACGATGTTTTCCTTCACCGAAAGCTCAAGCTCATTGTAGGATTCGAACCCGGGACCTTCATCTCGGTATCCGACGTCACTACCACTGAGCTATCATCGCCATTAAGTCAAATCAAGTCACATCGAGTCAAATCGAGTCAAATCAAGTCAAATCGAGTCAAACCGAGTCCAATCGAGTCAAACAGGGTCAAACCGAGTCAAATCGAGTCAAACCAAGTCAAATCAAGCAAATCTAGTCAAATCCAGTCAAATCGAGTCAAACCGAGTGAAATCGAGTCAATAAGTCAAATCGAGTCAAATCCAGTCAAATTGAGTCAACCCGAGTCAAATCGAGTTAATCCGAGTAAAACCAAGTCAAATCAAGCAAATCCAGTCAAACCGAGTGAAATCAAGTGAAATTAAGTCAAAACAAGCAAATCGAGTTAAATCAAGTCAAACATTTTTTTTGGCTAGGTCCAGAGATCTTCACTACGGCTTCTCCGAATGATATCTATCCATTGGCTTCTTAAAATTGGATCAATTGGTATTCTGTAAAAAAAAGTCTTATTATTTAAGTCAGTTATTACAAAATTAAAAAAAGGTTATTCGACACGCGTGTATGTAATATTATTGGAATTGCAACATATTCACAATTTAAAATAGTATCCGCCATATTGAACTATTTAGTTATTGGTCCGATTGCTCTCAAAATTGATATTTGAGAGGCCCTTGGACCATATAACATAAATTTTTACTCAAAATTGAAAAAAAATTGCCGCCATATTGAACTATTTAGTTACTGGTCCGATTGCTCTCAAAATTTATATTTATGAGACCCTTGGACCATATAACGTGAATCCATGCTAAAAATTAAAAAAGTGTCCGCCATATTGAACTATTTACTTACTGGTCCGATTGCTCTCAAAATTGATATTTGGGAGACTCTTGCACCATATAACATAAATCTTTGCTCAAAATTGAAAAAAAGTGTCCGCCATATTGAACTATTTAGTTACTGGTCCGATTGCTCTCAAAATTGATATTTGAGAGAGCAATCAGACCAGTAATGAAATAGTTCAATATGGCGGACACTTTTTAATAAAAAAAATAGGTCCGCCATCTTGAAATTCAAAATGATATAGTAATTAGCTCGAGGAAAATCTTAAATTAATACCCATTTTGATTTTTTCATTACTGAAGCGACTACTTATCTTAAATGACATAATCGTCATTAGTATTAAAAAAAAAACATTCGACTTTCCACTCAAAAATTCGACTTGTCTACCGTCGCTTTTGATTTATATCAGTATCTACATACTCGTATTTAACTATTGACTGATATTACCATGGGAGTTTTGAGTTCATAAACTGGCAGCACAGGCAACACATAAAAAATGGCGCTTACTCAAAATATTTATTTTCGAAACATTTCAATGGCTTATATTGCAGAAACTAATAGGAAATATTGTTACTTACCGATGATAGGTGAGTTTTTTCGTTGGTCTAGATCGACCCATGTAGTTTTTATACACTTTTATCACACAAAACGACATTTTGAAACAATAAAATTTTGGTGAATTTGGTTGTGTCCCAGTGACGTCTCGACTGACACTGAAGACGGGAAAATGATTAAGCCCCTAACAGTTAGGGGCTTATTTTATCGACGCGTAAACAGCTTCGTAGCTCCGTCTGGATATATCATTAGTCAAAGATTCTCGCTAACAAAAAACTGTGTCTATGGAGTCAGCCACCTCTCACGCACACCTTAGTTGGCTATTCCGCGGGAAATTAGACTCTGTCGCCGTTTACACAGAGTCGATTACTCGCGCTCAACTAATGTGTGAATGTGTGCGTGCCGGCTTGTACGTACAGCGTGGTGGCCGACTTGAGTGACACAGTTTTTTGTTAGCGAGAATATATCCGACTTTATTAATATCTGTGTTTACAGGTTGGCGCGGGTCGTCATCCAGCTTACGAGCCGCGCTTGCCGCCCTGGCGGTCAGCGTGACTGTGAAACCAGCCTATAAGAGTTCCTTTTTGCCAATATTTGACTGTGAAAAGGAATAAAGTAAATTTTGATTGTTATCATTTTGATGATATATTTATATATTTCAGTGGAGCATTATGGGAATTTGAGACCACTGACGCCATAGAAGTGATGATAAAAATACAAAGTTAAGGGTACTTAAATAACATACAATGTACAATTTTGAACGGACTACTAAGGTTTTTAATGGGACACCATAACAACTTACAACCGGTACGATTAAGCCCAGCTCTCGAGTGTGACTAAATGTAAAACGTCACTGGGTTGGGTGAACAAATAGACGCAACGGGGCGGAGCTATACCAGTAAAACTTTAAGTATGCTGTAATGATAATATTTCGCCCGACATAATATTCATAACTAACAGAACTTGTGCAAAAAAAAGTTGTTGGTATTGATAGTCTATCATGTTTTTATTTAATATAGTCTGTATACACTTCCTCGTTTCTTTAGTTTTAATTAATTATTTTGTTTTTGAGGCATGAAGAAACATTGCATATGCTCAAATTGTTAATTTAGTAATAATGTTTTTTAGTCTGTGTAAGGCTGTTTGTGTCCTGAATGAATAAAAAAAAAATGGGGACATTCGTTTTTTTTGTACACACAACACCCTAAAATCATATTCACATGCGGAACGTGTGACGTAAAAAGCAAAATAAATATGAATACCATTCTCTAACCACAATACCACATCATACCACAATTTCCTATTTCAATTTAATTTCGATATCGGAATGCAACCCGCATGTAATAGATAGCGCCATTTATCGTAACAACCCTGACCTTACCTTAGATGTGACATCATAATCAGGCTATCAAAGAAAAATAGTTACACTTTGCAGTCACGTACTAGTTTACATAAATTTCTATCGCTAACTCTTTAATAATGCAGCAATAGTTTAGTATAAAACCTTCGAAGGGAATTGATGCTAATCATTGTGTACTTTATTCTAAAGGAACATCATATTTTACAAAAACAAAATATGGCAGCCAAATTCTTCTTAGTCATTTGCGCTTCAGCTCTCTTTGTTCAGGTGAGAAATAAATAAATATATTTCTAGTAATAATATTCCATCTACGAATATACGATTATATTAATTGAAATTAAATATATGATTAATTTATTTTAACTTTCCAGGTCATTTCAAGCCAATGCCTCAGAGGCTCATACGATGCTGGTATCATCGGTAGCGGCATGATTGCTGATGGAATCAACCTGGCTGCCAATGACTTCGCATACGGTCCTATGACAGCCAATGCTTTGGCTTATGACGCTCTAGCAGCTGGGTATGGCCCTGGCAGTGCTTATGGTAACATCGCTCCTGCTAGCAACCGTGGATTCCGTGTAACTAGCTCTTCTCCCATAGCTCCAGTGGGTATCTCTATAGCGTCTGAGAACGCAATCGAAGGTATTCTAGCTGTGAATGGCGAACTGCCGGTCTTGGCTGCTGTGGCTTTAGAGGGGGCGTTGCCAACTGCTGGGTCTGGATCTATCGTGTACGGTTGCGGCAACGGTGCTATCGGCATTGTGAGCGAGGGTGTTGAATCTTTCGCTGCTCCGGCTGCTAGACTGGGCTACGAAAACGCAGTAGCCGCTGAACTAGGCTATGGAACTCAATTTGCTGGTAGAAATGGCTACGGTGCGTCACTAGCTGCTGGACGTGGCTCGAGCGGACTTGCAGGCGTTGGTCCTGTTGTTGGCCCTAGATGTGGCTGTGGAATATAAGATATTGATTATTATGACTGGATTGTTATTATGTTTAGATAATTGTTCTTTTTATTAATTAATAAATGAATTCTTTAAATACATTTTATTTTTTTTATTATATGGATATACAAAATTTTAGTGCACTATGGTGCATGGTTGTTGAATGTTGTGCCATTTAGATAATGAAAAGTAAACAGTATTACAAATATCGCATCGCAGTATGTAAGTGTAGCACATTCTGAGGTTACCGCGCCTGACATCTATCTTTTTTACCAAACAGGTAAAAAGGAATCGTTACGGCACGGTACAAATATATATATATGGTGCTACTCCGTCCGACTATCCATATTATTATGTCACAGCGGTATATTTTTCTACCAGTGCATGGTATACAACTACCAAAGAAACAGGCAAACAATATTCAAAATAATTCAAATTAATAGTAGATTATGCACCAAGTGTATAAACCAGTTTCTTACGTCACGGGTGGCATTTTGAACCCTGAGCGTAGCAAGGGATTTCAAAATTTGAATCCCGAGGGAAGCGTTTGGTTACGTCTATTTACCCGCAAATTTAGATGGAAAAGACTAATTTGACAGCTTTAAATATGTTTTATCCTTTTTCGATAATGTTTATAAGAAAGAGATGTGATGTGATTAAAATTAGTTTAGTGCGATTTACAACGAAATCGGCACCAATAGTATATTTACGATACGTGTGCCTAAAGTCACGAGTATCGTATAAATTTTATAACACGAGTGTAAAAAAAACGCACTAATTGCACGTTTATCGCACGTGATAAGTGCGGGTTTTTTACACGCAGTGCTATAATAGTACATTATGAGTGCTATAATAGTACATTATGATACATGTGTGCAAAGTTGGTAATTACAGACGAGGCGATATTAAGCGCGTGAGTCGCAGATGAACGCGATAAGGAAGCCAAGAGTGTAATGATGAATGCACACGCGTGTCATAACTCATAAGACGTTTTTCAACACACTTGCGAGGAAAAAACCGACATATATTTTCAAGTAGATTTTTGATAACCATCAACCACACAATGAGAACGTCAACAAATATGGCGCGCAGGTTTTTTTTACCCATTTAAATTAAGAATGCTTCGTCTACACACATATCACTTGCAGTGAGGAACCAACTTAACATAATCGGGATTATAAATATCATAAAACTGTGCGGTAATGTAAAATAAAAAGCACAAGTACGTAATAAGCTGCATTAAGATTACAAAACGGTGCAAATATTTCACTTTACGAGCGCGTGTGTTGAAATAGTACATTATTATACATGTGTGAAAAGTAGGTAATTACAGACAAGGCGTGAGAATATTAAGCGTGTGAGCCGCAGGCGAACGCGATAAGGAAGCCGAGAGTGTAATGATCAATGCACATGCTTGTCATACAACGTTTTTCAATACACTTGCGAGGAAAAAACAGACTTCTATTCCTTGGACAATTTTTTTTAATAATAATCAGACTTGTATTTTTTTATGTTGATTTTTGATAATCATCATGCACACAATGAGAAGAAACGTTAACAAATATGGCACACATATCACTTGCAATGAGGTACAAACTTAACATCGTCGTCGGCATTATACCTATCATAAAACTGCGGTAATGTAAAGTAAAAAGCACTAGTGCGTTATAAGCTGCGATAAGATAGTAAAAACGGTGCAATAAATGTCACTTTACGAACAAGTGTGTTGAAAAATTAGTTTAGTGCGATTTACAACAAAATCGGCAACATTTTCGTATAAAAAAGGATAGCCAGACAGGCGGAAGAAGTCAAACCATAAGGGTTCTTGTTTCATAACCTTTTCGGCCTATATTTTTTAAAGTCGTTAATTTTGAGTCTGTCATGGAAGTAGATACTCGGTAAGTAAGTACCGCCAGTGATTAAATTTTATGAACTGATTCTCAATTAGTTCAACATCACAAGGTAAATGATTACCATTACATTTTATAAACAAAACAGTAGGTATATGACTCAAAACTTTTTTTTGAGAATAAAATAATTTATTATATTTATAAGAGATTCACAAGATGACAAGCCAGAGTCCAAAGCAGAGTCATAATCAATGGAAAAAAGTTGCTTTATAAAATAACTTCAATTATATTCATGGCATTAAACCTGTAAAAATGACTGCGGTATCCTCACTCGTTGAGCGTGCAGAGTAGACGCATCGCAAATTATTTTAAAAACATTAAATTTATTGGCATTCTAATCTAAATCTTATGAACGTGTTCCTCAAAGTGTAAATCGACCTATACGGCTGTAAGAGACTTATGTCCAAAATCATCTGTGTGACAGTGGCAGCGAACATCAGCGTGACCCTCCCCCGGCCTCACCCCCTCGGGTAAAAGAGACAGGCTCTTTATTTTCTGCACTACATCCACAAGCGTACGTAATAACAACACAGATCTAAAATGAGTGTACTACGCTCACCAACTGGAAGTGGCAGTCAAACGGGAATTGGAGGTTCTCAGCCAAATATATCATTATCTTCAGACATTCTGACTCAGACTCCTCAGAGTAATCAATCCTTTTCACAAATAACTCTTCGAAATAAACGAAAGCTGTTTGATGACGAAGCTCACATCAAATCCGAATTATCGGAATTAAGGAAACAAATGACTGAAATGCTGTCGGTTATAACTACAGCTAATTACACTCAAACGGAAAGCATAAACAGGCTATGTCAAGACGTGACTACTATCAAAGATCAAGTGAATAATATCAGCAGTACTATCGATGGTATTATCATAGAACAAAATAAGATAAACGTAGAAGTTGAAAATTTAAAAATAACTTCCAACAACACTAACCAAAAAGTTGAGTGCTTAGAATCCGAGGTTAAACTTCTAAAATCAACATCTTCCGAATGCTCTTCTGTCTTAGCACCTGTCAGTTATGAAGACATGATCTCGGAACTTCAAGAGCGTAACTTCCGGGGCAAAAATATAGTACTGGTTGGAGTTCCGGAGCCTGAGTGTGAGGGTTTTACTGAGAGGCAAGACCATGACAAAAATGAAGCTATACATATTACAAAAATAGCTGCTGTAAATTGTCCACAGCCTATGAAAGTCTTTCGCCTTGGAAAATATAAGCCGAATAAAACTCGCCCTATCAAAGTTTGCTTCCAATCTGAAGAAACTGCAAGAAATATTTTGCGTCATAAGAAGAATGTGAAAATTGACAATGTAAAAATATATTCTGATCAAACCCCTTGCCAACGAAAACACATAACAAATCTAAAAGAAGAGCTAAAATCTCGAATCGCGAAAGGTGAGATTAATCTAACTATAAAATATGTAAAAGGTATACCCAAGATTATTGATTCACAACCAAAAAAGTCTATACAGCCTCTGAGCACAACAACACCATAATATCAACATCTAGAAATATTTCATACCAAGTCACTAATAATTATACAGATATAGAATATACAAAAAATTCTTTAAAATGTTTTTATACAAATATACGCAGCATTGTAAAACCAGGAAAATTTGATGAGCTTAGATGTGTTATAGAATCTCTTCCTACGATCATTCACATAATAATTCTAACAGAAACATGGATAAAGAACGAAGAAGAAGCCAAAACTTTTCAACTACCATGTTATACGCACTACTACAACTATAGATCAAATACCAGGGGAGGAGGTGTCTCCATTTTTGTTCATAATAACTTGAATCACAGTCTTATTGAAGAATACTGCATGGACGATAACCATTTTCTCTGGATCCACGTGGATAAATTTTCATTGGATATTGGCGGAATTTATAAACCTGAACGTACTAACACAAAAAGCTTTCTCGAGACATTTTCTCCCCAACTTCAGAATAGAAAGAGAGCTGTTGTATTTGGCGATTTTAATTTTAATCTGTTAAAATCAGATGTTCCGACTCGCAACTATAAAGACACGTTAAAAGAGAACGGTTTCAAAATATTAAATAAGGTTGATAAAAATTACTGTACCCGTGAGACTTCGACCACCAACACTATTCTGGACCACGTATGTTCAAACTTGAAAAACAACGATTTTCATTTTGCTGTTGTCGAATCTGCAATGTCGGATCATAAACAGATATATTTTGAAGTCAAGAAATATCATCCACCATCTACAAAAAAATATAACTATGAAGCAGTTGAATATGAAAAACTTTATAAAAACGTTGAAAAACATATGAAAAATACTAATGATTATGAAATCTTAGAACGAGAACTTCTATATTGTATAAAAAACAGTAAAACAACAAAGTCCAAATATTTAAATCTCCCAAGACAGGACTGGATAAATAAAGATATTTTACATGGTATAAACAAACGAAACATATTATGGCAAAAGTACAAAAAGAACAAGACAGACAAGAAGTTGGAAACAGAATTCGAGCAGGAAAAGAATCTGGTAACAGAAAATATACAACAAACAAAAATAAATTATTATCATAAAGCATTTATAGGTTGTTTAGATAAACCAGCAAAAATGTGGAAATTGATAAACAATCTATCTAACAACAAAATAAAAGAAGACTTACCTCCAGGAAAACTTCAAACTGTTTCAGGTACAATTACAAACCAAAAAGACATTTGTGAATGTTTTAATGAGTTCTTTACAACCATTGGTGAGACTCTCGCAAATGAAGTGTCTGCAAACTGCCAAGACAACCAAAATGTTTCCCAACTAACCGTATCCCACATAAGACAAAAAACTGAACTAAGTGAATTTGAACCTACAACTATGGATGAAATCAATAACATTATAAATAACTTAAAACCAAACACTAGTTCTGGCATAGATGGTGTTACCACAAAATCTATTAAATGCGTCAGTAAATTGATAGCTCAAAACCTCACAAAATGTATTAATAGATGTTTAGAACTCGGAATCTTTCCCGATAGCCTTAAAGTCGCAAAAGTATCACCAATTCACAAATCTGGCGGCAAGTCCGATCCTAGCAATTATCGCCCAATATCTGTTCTACCAGTAATCTCAAAAATTTTTGAAAAGGTTATTTACTGTCGCTTAGATAAGTTTTTAACATCTATAAATTTTCTCTTTGAAAAGCAGTATGGGTTTAGAACCAAATCAAACACTTTATCGGCAACGATAGACCTTGTAACTGAAATTAAAATCAAAATTGATCAAAAGCAAATTGCACTCGGAGTTTTCATTGATCTAAAAAAAGCTTTCGACACGGTGTGTCATGACATTTTGCTTAAAAAATTGAAGGATATTGGTATAACTGGCTGTGCACATAAAATTTTAATATCTTACCTTACAAATCGAATGCAAATTGTTAAAATTGGTAATTATCAAAGTAAACCACAGAAGATTACATATGGCGTGCCTCAAGGGTCAATCTTGGGACCACTTCTGTTCTTGATTTATATTAATAGCATCCATGAAATTGGCCTTAAAGCGGATATCACATTGTATGCCGATGATACTTCCCTTTTTTATTTCGGTCGCTCAATTGATACTATCATGATTGATTTACAAGGTGACCTAGATCGCCTAAATAAGTGGTTTCAATGTAATCTTCTGACGATTAATACTACTAAAACAAATTATGTAATTTTTACGGCAAAAAATAAAAAAATATCTGATTATATACAACCCAACATAAACAATAAAACGATTTACAAAAAGGCAAATGAAAAATATCTTGGTTTAATTTTGGACAGCCAACTGACCTGGAAGCCGCATATTGAGAAAATTAAAGCTAAAATGACATCACTCACAGGTATGTTGAGAGGTTTTGTAAGATGTCTTCCTCAAAGTGTAAAATACACTATATACAACTCACTTGTCAAGCCGCACATTGAATACCTAATAGAAGTTTGGGGATCGGCTGCCAAGACAAATCTGGATATTATTCAAATTGCTCAAAATAAATTGATAAAAGTTTTATTCAATTACAGTTATTTAACATCTACAACCAAAATCTACAAAGACACTAAAATAATGAACATTACACAAACATATACATATTGCACATGCATTTTAGTACGAAAAATAATAAACCGGGATATACATACAAACATAAGTTTCACTAGAAAACAAACCGTTCAAAAAAAGATATTACGAAATGCAAGTAATCTTATATTACGGCCACCACGGACAAATTATGGAAAACGAAACATTGCTTATGAAGGCGCTAAACTATATAATAACTTGCCAAAGGATATTAAAGATTCACAATCCATGGCAACATTTAAGAGGCTGTTGAAATACCATATCCTTAACAAAGTAAACTAAAGGACTGTCTATGCCACATCTAGTTGTCTCGTTATTTATTTTATATCTATGTACGCTCACTCACTTGTTTAAGTTTTAAATGGTTCATGCACAAAAATAATTAAATCTACCTCCACTTTGTTTTATATTTCTTATATTTTAATATGTTTAGTTTAATCTGTACGCTCATTACATTATTTTGTTACTAGTAAATAAGTATTTAATTCCTCATGTAAGTGAATTGTAAATTCTTAGTGAGAGAAATAAAAGTCTTAAACCTAAAAAAACAACAGACAAGGTTGCTTAAGGGATTTTTGTGGCCAATAATTAAATACAAACAACAAAGTACTAAGGTTGATATTTATTTAAGAGTCATAATACAAAGGTTACTCAAAGTATACAGAATATTCCTCAGTAGTAGTAGGGAGAACCACCGCAGCTACATCCACAGCTGCCGGCAATAGAGACAGCGCCAGCGGCAGGCACGTCACCGCCGAAACTGACAGCGCCGATTATCGGCACCTGACCAGACACGACAGTGGTACCAGCGACTCCCATCTCACCGGCGACTGCCACGTTACCTTCACCTACGCCGCCGTAAGCAGGAGCAGCAATTGCGGGGGCAGCAAATCCAGAAGCCAAACCTCTTCCGTAACCATAACCAGCACCAGCAAGGGCAGCGTCAGCTACAGCAGCGTTGGCGATACTGGCACCGGAGACTGCAGCTCCGTATCCGCAACCAAGACCATTCACAGCGTTAGGAATGCTACCAAAAGCGACGTCAGCGACACCGAGACCCGCTCCGTATCCGTAACCTCTGACATCACCGATGCACCGGCTGAACACATTCTGGACCAAGCAAGCTTGGATGCAGACTAACAGGATAGCGAAGGTGGACATGTTTGATTGTTTTCTTCGAAGTGCTGAACCCGGAATGATGTTCGTAAGGCACTGTAACCCATTTATACCATGAATCAAGTATGATACTCAATTATTATGAAATTATGAGAGTAAAAACGTGACATTTAAAAATTCATTATGTCGATAATGAAACAAAGAAAGAAATCAAAATAACGACAAATAGCTTCCTTATCTATTAGCTAAAGAGGTATAAAAACAAAAAAAAACTGAAGTGAGTATCATTCTCGTTCCTTCAAATAGAACAGAAACTACCATGTCTGTCAAAGCTGTCCTCGTCCTCTGCGCCCAGGCCCTCCTGGTTCAGGTAAGTTTTCAAATATAATCGTGTAATATTACATACGGCGCTGCTGGCCAGTTCTCTTTTCTGGATGATAATCATAAAAAAAAAACAGATTTACTAATATTTTAGAAGCTAGTCTGTACGCTGGGCTTATATTTGACCACAAATTCACTACGTTAAGAGATGATGTGGCAAAACGAGGAGGGTATTTTTCTCTTGGAAATTAAGTCTCTCGAAAACGCCGACGAGAACAGCGGCGCAGATAATAGCTAGTAATAATTTTATGTTTCTTTTTTCAGTCTGCATTCAGCCAGTACCTTGGTCGCGGTATCGGTTGCGCTGAGAGAATCGTTACTCCCTGTGGCTCAGCTGGTGCTTACGACCGTAATTACGGCGGTGCTTACGGCGGTGCTTACGGCGGTGCTTACGGTGGTGCTTACGATGGTGCCTACGGCATTGCCAACGCTCCAGGAATTGCTCCCGCCAGTGGCGGTGCTTTGCCCATCTCCAGCGCCTCCCCCATCGCTCCCACTGGTATCTCTGTAGCGTCTGAGAATGTCATCGAAGGACTCCTCGGCGTTACTGGAGATCTGCCGTTCGTGAGCGCTGTAGCCTGGGAGGGTGCCCTGCCCACCGCTGGAGCTGGAACTGTCTCCTACAGTGCCGGTAATGGCAACATCGGTATCGTGAGCGAGGGTATCGCAGCTGGCGCGGCTGTGGCTGAGGAACTTGCCTATGGCTCCGGTGTTGCTGCCGCTCGTGGCTTTGGAGGTTATGCTGCTCCTGCTTTCAATGCCGCACGTGGTTTTGGAGGTTGTGCCGCTCCTACTATCGGTGCCGTACGTGGCATTGGAGGTTTTGCTGCTCCTACTTTCGGTGGTTGCGGTTGCGGTGCTGTCTACTGAAGTATCTCATAAACAAATACTCCGATATTTTTATCAAATTTCGAATTAAAATCAAATGCAACAACATCTTTCTTTAATTTTCCTCAAATACAGACGTATATTTTTGAATAAAATTACATAGGTTTAAACACAGATTACAGACTTACTATTCTGTAATATGTAGATTTAAAACAAGGTTTCTATATAAAAAAAACAGTTAGTTGAGTTGTCAAACGTACCATCCGTACATAATCTATCTACCTGCCGATTTCGAACGGTTTTTGCTAGATGTGGGCAGGTTGAGTGTTGTTTTACAAGAAAAACGTTTAAACTTATCGAATTGTCGACTTCGGAAAAGGAGATGTTGCGTTTATTATTAGATTACAGTGGAGACTACAAACAAAGTTTCATCTATTTTCACACTCGATCGTAAAGTGACATTTATTGCAAAGTACAAGTCTGTTATTTCCCTCGCAAGTGTGTTGAAAAACGTCGTATGACACGCATGTGCATTGATTATATTACTCTCTCGGCTCACTTATCGCTAATAGTGATAGCTTAATACCGCCTGGAGGATAACCAACTTTGCACACATGTATCATAATGTACTATTATCTACATTTGATGATTTTTATTGCTTTACTTCATTCCCTCTCATGGACATTATTCTTCGTTCTTTTGAAAATTATAATTCACGAAATCATTAGACGAATAAAGACTGCAAATGATCATATAAATTATATACTTACGACCAGTCTTACGACCACAGAAATGAGGTTAAAAAATAAGGCACTAAAAGGTTAAATTGTGTAAGTCGAAAATAAATCTTATATCTTGAATTGGCAATGGCGGTATAACATTATTGCGAGGGTTGAGGCGTTTCATTCAGACTTTTGCATCAAATAGCAATAATGTTCATAACTTAAAATAAAGATCAAAAATCTTTTTAGTCAAGAAATCTCAATATAATTAAAGATTTGTACTTTTTGTATTATCAACCAAAATTCTTTAATTTCGGCTGTTCTATTGAGTCAAAAGCAGAAACTACTGCTAGAAAAGTAAAATGGAATCCTCTTTGGAGTGAAGTGGTACTTCACACCATGCATCGGAGTAGTTTCTGCAACAGCAAAGAACAACGTCCGTGTAGTTTTGCCGCCGCGCCGGGGCACGCAATTGTTGTCAGTGCGATTAGAATGTATAAATAATAGGTCTTTACCTATGAAATTGCCGTTCTGCAGTACTGGCCATTTCAAATCAAAATATTTTTTGTTTGGCTAAGAATTCTAATTTCAAATTAATTTTATTCGAAAAGGAATTCCATGTTTTTAAAACATGGAATTCTTTTTCCAATAGTAGTCATTTGTTTATTGATTAGTGTTACATTTTCATCGCATTTCAATCTTTATCGTCATCATGGATACGTTAAAAATTCGAGTAATTATGGAATATGAGTACCATCGTGGCAGCAACGCGACACAAGCGGCACGCAACATCAACGACGTTTACGGAGCTAACACTACAAACCAACGCACCACCTGTTATTGGTTTGCTCGCTTTCGTTCTGGGAATTTTGACCTGAAAAATGAACCTCGCGGTCGTCCGAAGACTTTGGTCGACAATGACGAATTAAAGGCGATTGTGGAAGCTGAAGTACGCGTCGAAACGTGCCTTGCACTGCTCAACAGACACACAAATGAAGGAATTTTGAACCGCATTGTCACCTGCGATGAAAAATGGATTCTGTTTGATAACCGCAAGCGCTCAGCAAGTTGGTTGGATCCTGGTTCAGCACCTTAACAATGCCCTAAACGAAAACTTACCCCTAGAAAAGTAATGGTCACTGTTTGGTGGTCTAGCGCCGGTGTGATTCATCACAGCTTCTTACCAAATGGGGTGAGCATTACTGCAGATGTGTACTGTGAAGAACTGAACACAATGATGGAGAAGCTGGCACATCTCCAACCAGCATTGGTCAATCGCTCGACTCCGCTGCTCCTGCACGATAACGCGCGACCTCATACTGCACAGCAGACGGTCTCCAAGTTGCAAGAACTGGGGTTGGAAGTTCTCCGTCATCCGCCCTACTCACCAGACCTTGCGCCTACAGACTACTACTTTTTCCTGAATTTGGATAACTTCTTGGCGGGAAAAAAAATCAATACCCGAGAGGCAGTACAAAATGCCTTTGAAGAATTTGTTGCCTCCTGTCCAGCTGATTTCTTTAAGAAGGGCATCAATAAACTGCCACTGCGTTGGCAAAGATGCATTGATTGCATGGGTGATTACTTCGATTAATAAAAAAATAAAAAATACATGAAAAAAAATCGTTTAAATTTTTTCATACAAAACGGCAATTTCATAGGTAAAGACTTAGAAAATATATATGTCTAGAAAGAGTATCCCCATACTACATGACTTTTAAAAAGTGGCCAACTTTGCTACATCTTATCCTCGCGTTACGTCATTCTGCTTGTCATAGTGACGTTTATACCAGTTACCAGTTCTTGAAAAAAATCCAAGAAAATGGGGAAAAATATATTACGGTGTCGATATCTTTTTAAACTCCGAAAATAAAAGTGGAATCGGGATAATACATGATAATAAGAATAAGATTAATGGCGCCGATATAAATTAATACTTATTATTTTTACTTTGATGTCAACGAACAGTAATTATTTGCGTTGACGTTTCAAATCAAGTCAAATCAAGCAAATCAAGTCAATTTTTTTTTTTTTTTTACTGTTTATAGGCCTGTGTTTGACTGCAATCTCACCATGGTAAGTGATGATGCGGCCGAAGGTGGTAGGCACACAAAGCCTGGAAGGAACTGGCTCTCAAGTGCAGCTAACGGAACACACCGAAAGGTGCTTGGCGACAGATTTTCAACTTGAGGGTGGTAGCCAGTCATGCGGGTACTACAAAGTACCCTACCACCGTGCTATGGTTTCCTCACGATGTTTTCCTTCACCGAAAGCTCAAGCTCATTGTAGGATTCGAACCCGGGACCTTCATCTCGGTATCCGACGTCACTACCACTGAGCTATCATCGCCATTAAGTCAAATCAAGTCACATCGAGTCAAATCGAGTCAAATCAAGTCAAATCGAGTCAAACCGAGTCCAATCGAGTCAAACAGGGTCAAACCGAGTCAAATCGAGTCAAACCAAGTCAAATCAAGCAAATCTAGTCAAATCCAGTCAAATCGAGTCAAATCGAGTCAAACCGAGTGAAATCGAGTCAATAAGTCAAATCGAGTCAAATCCAGTCAAATTGAGTCAACCCGAGTCAAATCGAGTTAATCCGAGTCAAACCAAGTCAAATCAAGCAAATCCAGTCAAACCGAGTGAAATCAAGTGAAATTGAGTCAAAACAAGCAAATCGAGTTAAATCAAGTCAAACATTTTTTTTGGCTAGGTCCAGAGATCTTCACTACGGCTTCTCCGAATGATATCTATCCATTGGCTTCTTAAAATTGGATCAATTGGTATTCTGTACAAAAAGTCTTATTATTTAAGTCAGTTATTACAAAATTAAAAAAAGGTTATTCGACACGCGTGTATGTAATATTATTGGAATTGCAACATATTCACAATTTAAAATAGTATCCGCCATATTGAACTATTTAGTTATTGGTCCGATTGCTCTCAAAATTGATATTTGAGAGGCCCTTGGACCATATAACATAAATTTTTACTCAAAATTGAAAAAAAATTGCCGCCATATTGAACTATTTAGTTACTGGTCCGATTGCTCTCAAAATTTATATTTATGAGACCCTTGGACCATATAACGTGAATCCATGCTAAAAATTAAAAAAGTGTCCGCCATATTGAACTATTTACTTACTGGTCCGATTGCTCTCAAAATTGATATTTGGGAGACTCTTGCACCATATAACATACATTTTTACTCAAAATTGAAAAAAGTGGCCGACGTATTGAACTATTTAGTTACTGGTCCGATTGCTCTCAAAATTGATATTTGAGAGACCCTTGGACCATGTAACATAATTTTTTGCTCAAAATTGAAAAAAGCGGCCGCCCTACTGAACTATTTCATTACTGGTCTGATTGCTCTCTCAAATATGAATTTTGAAAGCAATCGGACCAATAACTAAATAGTTCAAAATGGCGGACACTTTTTTCAATTTTGAGCAAAGATTTATGTTATATGGTCCAAAACTGACCCAAATATCAATTTTGAGAGCAATCGGACCAATAAATAAATAGTTCAAAATGGCGGCCACATTTTTTAATTTTTAGCATAGGTTCTCGTTATATGGTCCAAGGGTCTCTCAAATATCAATTTTGAGAGCAATCGGATCAGTAACTAAATAGTTCAATATGGCGACCATTTTTTTCAATTTTGAGTAAAAATTTATGTTATATGGTCCAAGGGTCTCTCAAATCTCAATTTTGAGAGCAATCGGACCAATAACAAAATAGTTCAATATGGCGGCCACTTTTTTGAATTTTGAGCAAAGATTCATGTTATTTGGTCCAAGAGTCTCCCAAATATCAATTTTGAGAGCAATCGGACCAATAACTAAATAGTTCAACATGGCGGCCACTTTTTTGAATTTCGAGATAAGATTCATGGTTTATGTTCCAAAGGCCTCTCAAATATCAATTTTGAGAGCAATCGGACCAATAACTAAATAGTTCAAAATGGCGGCCACTTTTTTTCAATTTTGAGCAAAGATTCATGTTATATGGTCCAAGAGTCTCCCAAATATCAATTTTGAGAGCAATCGGACCAATAACTAAATAGTTCAATATGGCGGACACTATTTTAAATTGTGAATATTTTGCAATTCCAATAATATTACATACACGCGTGTCGAATAACCTTATTTTTTTAATTTAGTAATATCCGACTTAAATAAAAATGTAATAAACAAAATGTGCATGGTACGCACATATACAAGTTTACATCGTACGCCTATGCAACGCGGTAGCGCCTTTGCACATTATCAGACACGACCGTTCGACAAGACAAATTTCTTGTCTGGTTCATCGTACACATTCATGCACGACGTCTTATCCGCTGTCTGTAACCATATTTCACGGACGGACAATACACGCGTACCAAATGGACAGACGACAGAGTTTACAGTGATTGACTTGTACCATAGACATAGAAAACGGCCGTAGTTGTAGGCATTATTCGATACATGCATTAAATATGACAAGAATCAATGAGACTATAGAGCTTAAATGTTCAATATATTCATTTTTATTTTACTCATGTAACATTACATGTTTGATAAAAGTTTAATTAACGTAAAAAATAAAAATTACTATTCATTTTATTCTGGGTTACAACATTACATTCTGGTAACATAACTGGGTTACATGAAAAATGAAACAGTAATAAAAATAAAAGTTATTGTATTAAAATTAAAATTGAGCTGATTTAAATAAAATAAATAAATTAACATTCTAAACACGAAATAAAAGCGTGGACACTATAGTTGTTTTGGCTGACGCAGCCACGACGAATGTGCACGCGCGAACTAGTTTCCATATATGAGTAGATGTCGTGTCTAAGCAAGACGTCTTGCGTAGGCGCGACGTCGAATATACAGCCGACGACGACGCGTGTCTGATCAGACATAAGAAAAAATTTCTTGTAATGTGCACGGTCTCATATAAGAACCAGTGCGACTGAATGTCTTATAAGACATGTCTGATCAGACACAAGAAATTTTCTTATAATGTGCAAAGGCGCGTACTACGTAGTTCAAATGATTTTAAACAGATGGCTGTACAGTTTACTTGTATGAAGAAGTATTTTACAAAATGTTCCGGTGACCGCATCCATGGTTATATACATCACTGACTATGATGGAAAAACCGAAAACGACAAACACGTCAACTTAAAAAAAATAGGTCCGCCATCTTAAAATTCAAAATGATATTCGTAATTAGCTCGAGGAAAATCTTAAATTAATACCCATTTTGATTTTTTCATTACTGAAGCGACTACTTATCTTACATGACATAATCTTCATTAGTATTAAAAAAAAAACATTCGACTTTCCACTCAAAAATTCGACTTGTCCACCGTCGCTTGTGATTTATATCAGTATCTACATACTCGTATTTAACTATTGACTGATATTACCATGGGAGTTTTGAGTTCATAAACTGGCAGCACAGGCAACACATAAAAAATGGCGCTTACTCAAAATATTTATTTTCGAAACATTTCAATGGCTTATATTGCAGAAACTAATAGGAAATATTGTTACTTACCGATGATAGGTGGGTAGGGCTCAAATAAAATGTACCTTTTAAAAAAAAAACGCGGTCACCTGTTTGCTCCTAAATTTTAGTATATTATGGTAATTTCTATCAAAGAATTTTATTTGTTGCATTAAAATAAATACATCAAAATTGATGTTTGCAAAGAAAATACACAAAATCTTCAATTTACACAATACTTAAGTTCATAAAACTTTTAATAATTTATTTGCTCCATACAAAACATAAATGTCCCAGCGCAGTCCGTCGATAAGGTTTTAATTTTTATTTTTTTATTACGCTGTTAATTTCATTTCTTTTTGTCTTCATTGTTAGTATGGGAGTTAATTCAAAGATCTTTGTCCGTAAATCTCGCAAAAAATTATAATTGCTTACAAAACAACAAATAAAAAAAATGTCCCATAAAATCTTCTAGTGTGTTACAAGTAATGTGTTACACGGTAGCTTTCGTAGTTTAGTGATAACCACACTAGAATATATATTGTAGGGTGGCAACACTATATACCAACAGCCGTCATGTGTCAATTTAATGTCAACCATTTCAGTCTTGTAAAACAAGTGAAATGATTTGGTGTCGTGTTTTTTCCCTCCAAAAAATTGGTCATTAAACACAGAATTTTCAAGGTAAGTGTTTGTCTTTCGTTATATTGAATTATATATACTAAATAAATACCTTTTTGTGTCGTATATTATGGCTTTCTTTCCAATATATCTTTGAATTTGCGGCTGCTATAGTCAAGTAAACACTAGTATTTTCTCGTGTGTTCGCTCTGGTGTGTTATGCTGTGTTACGTAATGTGTTACGTAATACACTGGATAACATTAAGCTTGGTGCACATTGTCTTTAACCGACTGTGGCGGAGTCCAAAAGGGGATAATACATTTGCTTGCGTGTGAATAAACGTGTATAATTGTGTGTGTAATTAAAATGCATGCCTTCCCTTCTGTTGCTTTATAAGCACTTAATACCAAATAAATTAAAACTAAAAAATTACATTTTGTATTTTTATATTGTTATTTACAAAAGCTTCTATTTCGGATATTTTTTATATAAGTAGTAAATAAACTTATGCAGTAAGTATGCTGTTCGGTGTGTAATCTTACTATTGAGATATCCTGCATAGTAACAATTGAAGCTTATTTTATACAGATGCAGCTTCGAGCGCAGCTGAACGGCAAAAACGATACCGCGAGAGGATGAAGAATGAAAATCCAAATAAATACAAGGAAATGCAAAGAAAAAGTGCCGCCAGGACAAATTTAAAAAGAAAAAGAATCGCAGATTTTGAACCAGAAGAGCAAGTAGAACTAAGAAGACAATGGAGTAAAAATAAGAAGAAGAAAACATATGATGAACAGAAAAAAGAAGGATTAGAGTATTTAACAGAAAACAATGAAAAAGCAATGAGAAATAAACATAGACGTATAGAAACACTAAACTACAGGTTGAAAAAAGAATATTGCGAACTTAAAGGGAACATCAACCAAATGAAAAAAAGAAATGTGTAATTTAAAGAAAAAGCTATACAGATCTATTAAGAAAAAAAAACAGTTACTCGATTTAAAACACAAAAAAAATTTTTAATAGAAAAGTTAAATATCATCAATATTTTCTCTAAGTTATATTATCCTGGAAACCATATTTTTTTCATGAAATAGTCATATTTCCAGGAAATATAACTTAGGGAAATATAAAATTGATGATTTATACGATTTATCATCATTACTCTTAAATGTGGTAAGATTTTTTAGTAAATATTGATACAATGTAATCCTGCCTTTACAGGGTTCCAGCGTGTTACAAAATGTCCAGTGTGTTGCATTTTAATTTGTGTGTTACGTTTTCTAGTGCGTTATGGTACAAATTTTGTGAGCCCCACCCAGGTGAGTTTATTCGTTGGTCTAGATCGACCCATGTAGTTTTTATACAATTTTATCACACAAAACGACATTTTGAAACAATACAATTTTGGTGAATTCGGTTGTGTCCCAGTGACGTCTCGACTGACACTGAAGACGGGAAAATGATTAAGCCCCTAACAGTTAGGGGCTTATTTTATCGACGCGTAAACAGCTTCGTAGCTCCGTCTGGATATATCATTAGTCAAAGGGTAAAGACCTAATATTATGTAATCAATCTAAGTTTGTTTTGAAAAGAGTAATTGCTAAGTTTATTGCCGGCTCTTCTCAGCAAATGCAACCTTCCGAACCGGTATTAGAGTATAAGAGTCAGACTTTTCCGCCGTGCCTGCGAAAGTATATTTGAATAAATGATTTTGAATCTCTATATATAAAAATGAATCCCTATTTCCCTTGGTCACGTCATAACTTGAGAACGACTTTACCGATTTCATCCATCTTTTTTTTTAAGTTTTCTTAAACTCCGTAGAAAAGTTTTAAGGAAAAAAAAATAAAAAAGTTGCGTAGAAAACTTAACGGCAAGGTAGTGTAGGATATCCTTCGGGTACGTGGGTGAAACCGCGGGGCTTGAATAGTGATTGAACAAAATAAAGGGGATAGTGCTACTAAAAGTGATTGGAGTTAATGAAATAGTGGCTTTGTTACAGTATTATTTTAAATGCCCAGAAAATTTTATTTCTGGGCATGGTTCTGGGCATTGTTTTGTTTTTGTGAATAAAATTATTATAATTTTATTTACCATAGAAAAATAAAACAATGGGTATTTCTAATACACTTTAAAATATAGTCAATAAAATCAAAAAGTACAAGTAAGCAGTTTTTTATTTGAATGTCATAATACAAAGGATGATTCAAAGTATCCGATAAAAGCCTTAGTAGTAGTAGGGAGAACCGCCGCAGCTACATCCACAGCTGCCGGCAATAGAGACAGCGCCAGCGGCGGGCACGTCACCGCCGAAACTGACGACGCCGATTATCGGCACCTGACCAGAGACCACAGTGGTACCAGCGACTCCCATCTCACCGGCGACCGCCACGTTACCTTCACCTACGCCGCCGTAAGCAGGAGCAGCCATAGCGGGGGCAGCAAATCCAGAAGCCAAACCTCTTCCGTAACCATAACCAGCACCAGCAAGGGCAGCGTCAGCTACAGCAGCGTTGGCGATACTGGCACCGGAGACTCCAGCTCCGTATCCGCAACCAAGACCATTCACAGCATTAGGAATGCCACCAAAAGCGACGTCAGCGACACCGAGACCCGCTCCGTATCCGTAACCTCTGACATCACCGACGCACCGGCTGAACACATTCTGGACCAAGCAAGCTTGGATGCAGACTAACAGGATAGCGAAGGTGGACATGTTTGATTGTTTTCAACGAAGTGCTGAACACAGAATGATGTTCGGAAGACACTGTAACCCATTTATACTGTGAATCAAGTGTGATCAATAAATAATGATGAAAATTTATACGTGACATTGTATTAATTTATAATTTTTATCGTGTATTAATTTCAATATCCACCTGTAATGTTGTTAATGAAATAAATTATGGATTAATCAAAATTACGACAAATAACTTCCTTATCTCTAAGCTAAAAAGGTATAAAAACAAAAAAACACTGAAGTGAGTATCATTCTCGTTCCGTCAAATAGAACAGAAACTACCATGTCTGTCAAAGCTGTCCTCGTCCTCTGCGCCCAGGCCCTCCTGGTTCAGGTAAGTTTTCAAATATAATCGTGTAATATTACTTACGGTGCTGCTGGCCAGTTCTCTTTTTTGGAAGATAAAAAAAAACAGATTTACTAATATTTTAGAAGCTAGTCTGTACGCTGGGCTTATATTTGACCACAAATTCACTACGTTAAGAGATGATGTGGCAAAACGAGGAGGGTTATTTTTCTCTTGGAAATTTGTCTCTCGAAAACGCCGATGAGAACAGCGGCGCAGAAACTAGTAAATTTTATTTTTCTATTTTCAGTCTGCATTCAGCCAGTACCTCGGTCGCGGTATCGGTTGCGCTGAGAGAATCGTTACACCCTGTGGCTCAGCTGGTGCTTACGACGGTAATTACGGCGGTACTTACGGCGGTGCTTACGGTGGTGCTTACGGTGGTGCTTACGATGGTGCCTACGGCATTGCCAACGCTCCAGGAATTGCTCCCGCCAGTGGCGGTGCTTTGCCCATCTCCAGCGCCTCCCCCATCGCTCCCACTGGTATCTCTGTAGCGTCTGAGAATGTCATCGAAGGACTCCTCGGCGTTACTGGAGATCTGCCGTTCGTGAGCGCTGTAGCCTGGGAGGGTGCCCTGCCCACCGCTGGAGCTGGAACTGTCTCCTACAGTGCCGGTAATGGCAACATCGGTATCGTGAGCGAGGGTATCGCAGCTGGCGCGGCTGTGGCTGAGGAACTTGCCTATGGCTCCGGTGTTGCTGCCGCTCGTGGCTTTGGAGGTTATGCTGCTCCTGCTTTCAATGCCGCACGTGGATTTGGAGGTTGTGCCACTCCTACTATCGGTTCCGTACGTGGCATTGGAGGTTTCGCTGCTCCTGCTTTCGGTGGTTGCGGTTGCGGTGCTGTCTACTGAAGTATCCCATAAACAAATACTCCGATATTTTTATCAAGTTTCGAATTAAAATCAAGTGCAACAATATCATTCTTTAATTTTATAAATACTCCGATATTTTTATCAAGTTTCGAATTAAAATCAAGTGCAACAATATCTTTCTTTAATTTTCCTCAAATACAGACGTATATTTTGCATCAGGTTTAAAATAAGGTTTCTATATAAAAACAACAACTGCTGGTTGAGCTGTCAAACGTACCATCCGTACATAATCTATCTATACCTGCCGATTTAGAGCAGTTTTTGCTAGAAGTGGACTGGTTGCGTGTTGTTTTACAAGAAAAACTTTATTTCTTTCTTTTTCTTTCTTTCTCATTTATTATTAGATTAAAGTGGACTCAACAAACAAGATTCATCAATTTATCTACGTTTGATGATTTTTATTGCTTAACTTCATCCCCTCATATGGACGTTATTATGTGTTCTTTTGCAAATTATAATTCACGAAATCATTAGACGCATATAGCCTGCAAATGATCACATAAATTATATACTTACGACCAGTCTTACGACCACAGAAATGAGGTTAAAAACACAAGTTACTACAAAGATTAAATTGTGTTAGACAAAAATAAAACTTTTGTTTTGAATTGGCGGCAATGGCGGCATGCAATTATAGCGAGGGTTGAGGCGTTTCATTCAGACTTTTGCATCAAATAGCAATAATGTTCAAAACTTAAAATAAAGATCAAAAATCTTTTATAGTCAAGAAATCTATATATATAAAATTCAAAGTCCTGACCGACTACCGACTTATATATTAACGCACAGCCTAAACCGCTAGTCCTAGAGACATGAAATTTGGAGGGTGTATTATTTGTTTAGAGTAGGTATCCACTAAGAAAGGGATTTTTGAAATTCCACCCCTAAGGGGGTAAAATAGGGGATGAAAGTTTGTATGAAGGTCCGTCAGTTTCGAAGTTAGGATCTTCAAATGTTGTGCTTAGGCTGAATATTGAAAATTAATTTACATGTCTCTCAGCGTTTTTGATAATTCCGCCCTCGAAGGGATGAACAGCGGGGTAATTTGTGTATATGAACTCACTGACTGATTTATCAAAAATATGTCATTTGTTTCCTGTAGTAACCTACGCGGGCGAAGCCGCGGGCAGAAGCTAGTCTATATAAAATAGCTAGCTAGGCTATATAAAATTTTAGCATTATTTTGTAATTTAACATCTTTTTTTCCCTTTGTTTCTAATCTACACATTATAGTTGCCATTATAACGAAAAGCAAGATAAGGTCCATTGGTAAAATCACCGACAGATATTCGTCACTGGTAGGCATAATAAAAACATTATGAAGCACTCAAAATGTATCGGCATCGGCTGTTATACAACGAAGATTCGTTTTATATAGGAACCGGACATAAGTCAGCTAGGTACCTAACGCCCTTAGCTAGATCAAGTCTGCCAGGTGTTGCCCGGTTAGCGATCAGTATGTGGATCTGAAGGTATTCGAGACCACTTGTATCAGATCTCGCGCGTATGTCTTGCCGTCCGGTGGCCTACTGTACAGAGGTGCCAAAATGTGCGGCAGGCTCGACGCGTCATAGCACCAGAACATGTTGTTGGCGAGGCGGAAATCGAAGTCGTCTATGATCTCATTTTCGCTATTTATTTTAAATGAATATGAATAATAATTATATAAGATAGTATGATTATCATTTATTTATAACAAATAATATATGCAAGTTACAATTTATATATGTATATAATAAAAATAATAAAAAAATGTTAATTATATTTCCCCAGAATGCAATGCCCACTAATGGTTGCATAGAGCGGGTGATTTGTGATTGTTATTGAATTATGAATCCTGCAAGTAGGACAAATAAAATATGACAAGCAATGACTATTAATTAAAAAAAAATACCTATTAAAGTCCTTCTAAAGTCTTGGCGTATATTTTGAGGGATGAATGTATAGGTCATTAGAAAAAAAAATAGAAAATTAATCCGTCTAGAAGAAAGTATCAAGTACTAATTTACAAATAATGTAGTATTTTCAATGTACAGATATTTTTCTTATTTTTTTAACCAATGGCCTTTACCTTCATCCCTCAAAATATACGCCAAGACTTTAGAAGGACCTTATATACCAAAAAAATGTAATTACAATAATCGTAAGTAAACTAATTAAAGGAAATGATACTGTTTAACACTCATTAATAAAACAAAGGTCATTAATACATTTGACAATATTTATTACTCGTTTAAGAAATCAGAATATTCAGTAGATAGAGCTACAGCCACATCCACCGAAGGCAGGGGCAGCAATACCTCCGAACCCACGAGAGGCAGCTACACCGGGGCCATAGGCGATTCTGTCAGCCACAGCTGCGCCAGAAGCGAAACCGTTGCCGTAGGCCATACCGTTGCCGTAGGCCAGACCGTTGCCGTAGACATTAGCCACATCAGCGCCGTACCCGTTGTCACTCACGATGCCGATGTTACCATTACCGGCACTGTAGGCGACAGTTCCAGCCCCAGCAGTGGGCAGGGCACCCTCCCAAGCTACAGCGCTCACGAACGGCAGATCTCCAGTCACGGCAAGGAGTCCTTCGATGGCGTTCTCAGACGCTACAGAGATACCGGTGGGAGCGATAGGAGAGGCACTGGAGATGGGCAGAGCACCGCCACTGGCGGGAGCAATTCCTGGTACGTTGGCGATACCGGCCATGCCATAGGCACCGTTATAAGCACCGCCGTAAGCACTGCCGCAAGCACCGCCGTAAGACATTACATTTTCTGCCAAACCCAGACCTACGCCTGTCATACCAGCGCCAGACAAGCCACAGGGTGCAGCGATTTATCAAGATTTATCAAGGTACGAGATTTTATTTAATTTAGGTATTTGTACTAACTTATTCAATGTTTTTATATTTCTTATTAATTATTATTATTAAAGCCCGACCGGAAATATATAATAATAATAATAATAATAATAAATTTATTGAGAACCATCCAAAATACACAAATGATATGACACAAATAAGAACTAAACATAAACTAAGAGGGTATTACAAAAATGTTCTTATCCAAGTCGACATACAAGCCGAGTGCGATCACTAAAACTGCGAACATTTAAAAAATATACAATTTTGTCAAGTTCTTGAATTTTAAAAACATGAGTGTATACTAATTTCTAGTAGATTCTTTCGACGTAGCCAATACCTTGGCCACAGTACTGGCTGAAGGCGGTCTGTAAATAGAAAATAAGATTAATTCACTTCTGTCGCGTCCTTAACCCGAGCTCTCATGACCAAAATGTTTTCGCAGTATAGGAAGTACCCCAGTATGTGTTTTGGCTTTGTGTACTCATCACTTTTCCTTCGTCACACCATCGTCGCCTTAGTATGAAATCTGAAATAAGGATAATACAAGGACATTTAAAAAAATATTACCTGGACCAAGAGGGCCTGAGCGCAGAGGATGAGAACGGCTTTGACGGACATTGTAGTTGATTTTCTAGTTGATGGAACGAGAATGGTATTCGGATCATGTTTTTGCCTTTATATACTTTTGTTACTGATAAAGAAGGAAGTTATTTTGTAAGTTTTGTTATTTTGATAAAATTATATACTTTATTCCATATAAAGTTACAACAGCTATTGATATTTTTATGTCACGTTTTCATTTTCGTAATAATACATTATCACTCTTGATTAACAGTATAAATGGGTTACAGTGTCTTCCGAACATCATTCTGTGTTCAGCACTTCGTTGAAAACAATCAAACATGTCCACCTTCGCTATCCTGTTAGTCTGCATCCAAGCTTGCTTGGTCCAGAATGTGTTCAGCCGGTGCGTCGGTGATGTCAGAGGTTACGGATATGGAGCGGGTCTCGGTGTCGCTGACGTCGCTTTTGGTGGCATTCCTAACGCTGTGAACGGTCTTGGTTGCGGATACGGAGCTGGAGTCTCCGGTGCCAGTATCGCCAACGCTGCTGTAGCTGACGCTGCCCTCGCTGGTGCTGGTTATGGTTACGGAAGAGGTTTGGCTTCCGGATTTGCTGCCCCCGCAATTGCTGCTCCTGCTTACGGCGGCGCTGGTGAAGGTAACGTGGCGGTCGCCGGTGAGATGGGAGTCGCTGGTACCACTGTCGTGTCTGGTCAGGTGCCGATAATCGGCGCTGTCAGTTTCGGCGGTGACGTGCCCGCCGCTGGCGCTGTCTCTATTGCCGGCAGCTGTGGATGCGGCTGCGGCGCTTCTCCCTACTACTACTGAGGAATATTCTGAATAAATAATGTTAACCTTTCAATAAATATCAGCTTGATTGAACTCTGTATTTTTATTACTGTGCTTTGGCCTGTGTTTGACCACAACTTGTGGTTTTAATTGAACCTATAAATTATAACTATAAAATATTTATTTAACCTTAAAATATGTTTCTTTAAATAGCCGTTTTTGTTCAACCCTTGAACAGGCAACTTAATAGAGTTGCATAGTCTCGCGACTATAGTTGAGTCACAGATGTCATAGTCATATTATAATTAATTATTAAGTCATCAGATTAAATCTATGTATTAAAAATTTCAAAAATATTTTTTATTTTCATGCAAAAGGTGCCCGAATGGGGATTGAAATTTAGCTACAAGTTTAAATGGGACTCGTGATCTCTGGGGACACCCCATTAAACTTGAACTATGAAATAACTTCATTCGTTTATTCCAACACAGGTTTTTATTTTCTTTTATATTTCGTAGTTTTTGACATATAGGTGTACAAAATAAATACAACAAGATACAAGATAATGCCCCCCCCCCCCCCCATTATCTCCGAAGTGGGCAAAATCTGATATTATTATTACAGCTGCAAACAAACTTAGTTATGGTTCGGCTATTTAAAGCAGTTATGGCCTAAACCAATTAATATAGGGCAGGAGCCCGGTCGTGGCCACTTGCAATTTTGAAAGTCAATAAATAAGGCGTTGAAGCCTGACCCGTTTATTGTCGATTGTAAATAAACATTTTGATGATTATCGCTTTTGACGAGCAACTGTAGTGGTGCCTTAAGTGTATAGTAACTTTTTTGTGACACTGTAAAAGCAAACGTAATAATTTCCGTAAATTTCTTAACATACGCCATTAGCGACCCTTGGTAATTAATCGATAAATATCTTGGTCAAATTTTTATTTGTAGCGTGAATTCTTATTTAAGCATACTAAACGAATGTCTAGGAACTTGATTTTGATATTATTTTGATAGTCAATGAATTCCTCTACCTGGAAACTTAGGTGGAAATAAGCGACCACAACTGGATCAATAGTGATTTTATACCTTTCATCTTTAAAAATTTATAAAAAATAAAATATGTATCTCTAGATATACACTTCTACAAAACCTAAAAGATAAATAAATAAACTGCTTTATTAATATAACTAATCAACACGATACACATTTTTGAATTAAATGCGATTATTTTTACATAAAAAAATCCTTAAAGTGGCCACAACAGACTACGTAAATTCAGTCAATTTCAAATTACTCGCTGGTAATTGCTTAACTGAGGATGGTCTACTTCAGTTTGTTAAATAAAACTTAGCCACTGAAAGAAAAGATCAAGAGAGCGAACAAATCTCACCAAATTGCATAGAGACAAGTAGCCACATGCAGGTAGGGAATAATAAATACATGTAATCCATTTCTATATCGAAAAGGCTCTGTTTAATAGATAACGCCCTCTTTATATGATTATTATGTATTATTTTATATATTATAACGCGATTCTTTATATGAAAATTCGAAAATTTTAAAATTTTAACATTTTAAAATTGGATAATTAGAAAATGTGGAAATAGTGTTTGTGACCAGAAACAATAATTGAAATAGGAACAAGGGTGTGTGTGAGATGACGCTAGACGATGCGCAGCGCATATTCTGGTAGTTCCACATTATAAAATTGTTCAGTTCCATCATATGATGAACTTAGCAACCAATTGGCAACTTTTTGTTTTAGTGTGTTATTATTAGAGGAATATGTATAGAACGATTTAATTGGATATAAATACAGGGTGGAAATTTTAGACGGTACAGTAAGGGCTACCTTAAGGGTTGAAGCTACGCGAATATGGTCGTATGTGAATGTCGTTTAATTTTAGATTTATTGCAATCGGCATTTACAGATTTTTGAAAAAAGGTACAGTAAGCGAGAAAATGGCGATTTTTGAAAAATATTTTTATTAGCTTAATCGATCCAGTTTCTGACACGTTAGATTAGGGTACTAGATATGTCACAAATGAAATCAAAATCAAAATGTCATTTATTCAGTTTAGGCCCTAGTGAGGCACTTATGAACGATCCGATCTGCCCACTTCGGAGATAAGCGGGGGTGGGGTGTTGTATAGAAAATAAAAACCTGTATTGGAATAAACGAATGAAGTTCTTTCATATGACACCCTATTTAAACTTGTAGCTAAATTTCAATCCCCATTCCAGCCCCTGTTGCATGAAAATAAAAAATTCTTTTGATTTTTTTTATGTAGATTAAAACTAATGACATGACTACCATGACTGTGACATCTGCGACTCAACTATAGTCGCAAGGCTATGCAACACTATTAAGTTGCCTGTTGAAGGGTTGAACAAAAACGGTTATTTAAGGAAACATATTTTTTAAGGTTAAATTATATATTTTATAGGTTCAATAAAAACCACAAGTTGTGGTCAAACACAGGCCAAGGCAAAATAATAAAAAAACAGAGTTCAATCAAGCTGATATTTATTGAAAAGTTAGCTTGATGTATTCAGAATATTCTTCAGTAGTAGTAGGGAGAAGCGCCGCAACCGCATCCACAGCTGCCGGTAATAGAGACAGCGCCAGCGGCGGGCACGTCACCGCCGAAACTGACAGCGCCGATTATCGGCACTTGACCAGAGACGACAGTGGTACCAGCAACTCCCATCTCACCGGCGACCGCCACGTTACCTTCACCAGCGCCGCCGTAAGCAGGAGCAGCAATTGCGGGGGCAGCAAATCCAGAAGCCAAACCTCTTCCGTAACCATAACCAGCACCAGCAAGGGCAGCGTCAGCTACAGCAGCGTTGGCGATACTGGCACCGGAGACTCCAGCTCCGTATCCGCAACCAAGACCATTCACAGCGTTAGGAATGCCACCAAAAGCGACGTCAGCGACACCGAGACCCGCTCCGTATCCGTAACCTCTGACATCACCGATGCACCGGCTGAACACATTCTGGACCAAGCAAGCTTGGATGCAGACTAACAGGATAGCGAAAGTGGACATGTTTGATTGTTTTCAACGAAGTGCTGAACACAGAATGATGTTCGGAAGACACTGTAACCCATTTATACTGTTAATCAAGAGTGATAATGTATTATTACGAAAATGAAAACGTGACATAAAAATATCAATAGCTGTTGTAACTTTATATGGAATAAAGTATATAATTTTATCAAAATAACAAAACTTACCAAATAACTTCCTTTTTTATCAGTAACAAAAGTATATAAAGGCAAAAACATGATTCGAATACCATTCTCGTTCCATCAACTAGAAAATCAACTACAATGTCTGTCAAAGCTGTTCTCATCCTCTGCGCTCAGGCCCTTTTGGTCCAGGTAATATTTTTTTAAATGACCTTGTATTATTCTTATTTCAAATTTCATACTAAGGCGACGATGCCGCGATGGTGTGACGAAGGAAAAGTGATGAGTACATAAAGCCAAAACACATACTGGGGTACTTCTTACACTGCGAAAACATTTTGGTCATGAGAGCGCGGGTTAAGGACGCAACAGAAGTGAATTAATCTTATTTTCTATTTACAGACCGCCTTCAGCCAGTACTGCGGCCAAGGTATTGGCTACGTTGAAAGAATCGCTGCACCCTGTGGCTTGTCTGGCGCTGGTATTACAGGCGTAGGTCTGGGTTTGGCAGAAAATGCAATGTCTTACGGCGGTGCTTACGGCAGTGCTTACGGCGGTGCTTATAACGGTGCCTATGGCATGGCCGGTATCGCTAACGTACCAGGAATTGCTCCCGCCAGTGGCGGTGCTCTGCCCATCTCCAGCGCCTCCCCTATCGCTCCCACCGGCATCTCTGTAGCATCTGAGAACGCCATCGAAGGACTCCTTGCCGTGACTGGAGATCTGCCGTTCGTGAGTGCTGTAGCTTGGGAGGGCGCCCTGCCCACTGCTGGGGCTGGAACTGTCGCCTACAGTGCCGGTAATGGCAACATCGGTATCGTGAGTGACAACGGGTACGGCGCTGATGTGGCTAATGTCTACGGCAACGGTATGGCCTACGGCAACGGTATGGCCTACGGCAACGGTTTCGCTTCTGGCGCAGCTGTGGCTGACAGAATCGCCTATGGCCCCGGTGTAGCTGCCGCTCGTGGATTCGGAGGAATTGCCGCCCCTGCCTTCGGTGGATGCGGCTGTGGCTCAGTCTACTAAATATTTTGATTTCTTGAACGAATAATAAAGATCATCTAACCTATAAATGACCTTTAAATTATCTAATTCAAGTTATGAGCTATCTAGCGCCCAAAATATCCAAACCATTTTTCTATGCACTTTCATTAAAACTTCGATTACCCATACAATTAATATAACACTCATACAAATAATTACTGAACTACATTAAACACAATAACCGTTTTACTTGTACATAGCATATCATTAAGTCTTTGGTTTTAATAACAATAAAAATAATAAATCTAAAATTAGGATCAAAGTAATCATCTTTGATCCTAATTTTAGATTTATTATTTTATCGGATCGGGTCGGTCCGCTTTACATACAATATTTTGGTAGTCTTTAGCAAAATTACAGTTTATAATTTTCTCAATATGATGATTATTTTAAAAGTTAAATGATTAATATAGTTTACTATTTTTAATAATATTGAATCTATATGAAATATTTTTTTTAACATATTTAATATAATAACATTATATAGGTACATTCTACCACATTATTTTATGAATAATACTCATTTATTAGTTGTGTGAATGTGGGGGTGAGCGGGTGTTTCTGTGTGAGTGTGTCACGAGTTATCACTTTATCAGCCAAAGGCATTCAATAGTAAATAATGTAGTAGCTTTCAGTAGAAGGTAATGAAACTTGAGACTGACTTCAATAAAGTTTTATTGAGTAAAATAAAGAACTATAATAAATGAGAAGGAAAAAATGATATAAAACACTTCTAAAAACAATTAGGTATATTATTACTGAGAGACAACATTTGGGACGCATGTGTCGATGGGAAACCATGGAATTTACCCCAGCTGGGTTCTAGGATATTAATCTTTTATACAGTTGAAGCGCTAACATCACAGAGTAACATTGTATTATCACTGAGAATTTAATAGTACATAATAAGCTTTTAACTCAATATAAGTATTTTTCAATGATATTTGTGTATTATTATTTAATTATTCCAATATGTTCACACATTTGAAGTTGCTTCTCAGTACTGATAGTGTTGAATGAATATTTGATGATACATTCTTTGTATGAAAAATCGAAACTTTTAAAATTATAACATTTGAAAATTGGATAATTTGAAAATTTGGAAATAGTGTTTGTGACCAGAAACAATAAGCAACCAATTGGCAACTTTTTTTTTAGTGTATTTTTAGTAGAGGAATATATATAGAACGATTTAATTGGCTATAAATATATGGACCCAAAAAGTAAAAGAAGCGTCTTGTGAAGCTCCAGTTAATCTGGTTGGTTTTGCATACTCTATCTTAGTGTCTTAGTGGAGCAATTTTTATCATGAGGGATTTCAGCGTGTTGTTTGAGCACTGTGTTTAAATAAATAACATTCGAACATTGAGTGCTTTACAAGATTTGTGAAAAAATTCGGTAGTATATAAAAGTGGTCTAAAAGTGCTTGCTTTCAAAATAACTCGTTGGGCTCTTTCGAAATTTAATAGATAGGATTTAGCAAAGCAGTCATTTTTAAAGCGGATGCAATTGCGCTACAACAAGGTCTTTCCAAGTATGCAGGAACTCTTTTTGCAGTAAATACCTGTCGTACGAATTCTGGACTACACTGCCCTTTGTGCCGTATGGTTGAGTCATACAATTCTACTTTTATAGATATTGATATTTTTGCAAGTACAAAATGGAAATTTAAAAATATGCGATTGCGATGCTTGCTCAACGCCTCAATTAATTGTTGTTTTTTTATTTTTTTATTATTATTATTATTTACTTTTTCATAATTTAATTTGTTTTATTTTTAATATCCTTCAAAGGATTACAAATTATTTCTGCATTATCAAAGACTTATCAGTGAATAAAGTTATGTAAACTAGTACGTGACAGCAAAGTGTTACAGTTTTTCTTTGATAATCTGATTATGATGTCACATCTAAGGTGAGGTCAGGGTTATTACGATAATTGGCGTTATCTATTAAACAGAGCCTTTTCGATATAGAAATGGATTACATGTATTTATTATTCCCTACCTGCATGTGGCTACTTGTCTCTATGCAATTTGGTCAGATTTGTTCTCTCTCTTGATCTTTTCTTTCAGTGGCTAAGTATTATTTAACAAACTGAAGTAGACCATCCTCAGTTAAGCAATTACCAGCGAATAATTTGAAATTGACGTAGTCGTTCCGAGATTTATATTTTGAGTGTGTCCTACTATCGTTCCTGCACGTTTGAACTGCACATTTAACTATGTTTATTGGTAAAAACAAGAAAAAACATCCGTACAATTCACACCTGACGCGCACAGCTAATACTCGACAACGACTACTAGCGCTTGCGGTGGGATCGTTGCCTTGTTCAAACCCATTTCGACAGTTCTCACTTGGTAACTGCCGTTCTACGGTTTATTTAATCCATTTCTATATCGAAAAGGCTTTGTTTAATAGATAACGCCAATTATCGTAACAACCCTGACCTCACCTTAGATGTGACATCATAATCAGATTATCAAAGAAAAACTGTAACACTGCTGTCACGTACTAGTTTACATAACTTTATTCACTGATAACTCTTTGATAATGCAGCAATAATTTGTAATCCTTTGAAGGATATTTAAAAAAAATATCGTGTTGATTTATGGATCACTCACAAGTCCCTCATCTTAGTCACACGTTTGATGTACTTGATTTTCGAGATTAATTAATATAAATTGGTTTCTTTTTAGAACAGAAAGTCATAACTGAGTACTTATTAACATTTAGGTTTATTTATGTATTATGGGACAAAAAACAGCAACAACATAAATATAACTATAAAAATATACATAATTGAAATAATAATATTGTAGCCAACTACATTATCCTCAGATGGCTATAAAACATGATATTATAATGTGCCACTAGAGGCTTCAGAAATATTAAAAAATTTACTTATAACTACGAATAACATTTATTATTTTAATAATAACAGATAATCATATTAATCGTGCATCGAAACTAAAATGAAATTGAATTGAAGCGAATTAAATAAAATACAATAAAATAAAAACTACCTTCAGAAAATAAACAAATTAAATTATGAAAAAGTAAATAATAATAATAATAAAAAAACAACAATTAATTGAGGCGTTGAGCAAGCATCGCAATCGTATCTTTTTTAAATTTCCATTTTGTATATGCAAAAATATCAATGTCTATAAAAGTAGAATTGTATGACTCAACCATACGATGCAAAGGGCAGCGTAGTCCAGAATTCGCAAAAAGAGTTCCTGCACGAGCACTACGTTTGTTGATAGTTCGAGGCACTACGTAGCATAGTTTACTCGTGAGGACTCGGAAGACTTTATTGCGTCTATATTGTTGTGGACAATGCCATGCAGGTTTATTTTATTGGCAGCACAGTATTTATCTAACCTGGAAAGACTTTGTTGTAGCGCAATTGCATCCGCTTTAAAACTGACTGCTTTGCTAAATCCTATCTATTAAATTTCGAAAGAGCCCAACGAGTTATTTTGAAAGCAAGCACTTTTAAACCACTTTTATATACTACCGAAATTTTTCACAAATCTTGAAAAGCGCTCAATGTTCGAATGTAATTTATTTAAACACAGTGCTCAAACAACACTCTGAAATCCCTCATGATAAAAATTGCTCCACTAAGACACTATGATAGAGTATGCAAAACCAACCAGATTAACTGGAGCTTCACAAGACGCTTCTTTTACTTTTTGGGTCCATATATGTATAGCCAATTAAATCGTTCTATACATATTCCTCTACTAAAAATACACTAAAACAAAAAGTTACCAATTGGTTGCTAAGTTCATCATATGATGGAACTGAACAACTTTATAATGTGGAACTACCAGAAAATGCGCTGCGCATCGTCTAGCCTCATCTCACACACACCCTTTGTTCCTACTTCAGTTATTGTTTCTGGTTACAAACACTATTTTTAAATTATCCAATTTTCAAATGTTATAATTTTAAAAGTTTCGATTTTTCATACAAAGAATGTATCATCAAATATTCATTCAACACTATCAGTACTGAGAAGCAACTTCAAATGTGTGAACGTATTGGAATAATTAAATAATAATACACAAATATCATTGAAAAAATACTTATATTGAGTTAAAAGCTTATTATTTACTATTAAATTCTCAGTGATAATACAATGTTACTCTGTGATGTTAGCTCTTCAACTGTATAAAAGATTAATATCCTAGAACCCAGCTAGGGTAAGTTCCATGGTTTCCCATCGAAACATGCGTCCCAAATATTGTCTCTCAGTAATAATATAATTGTTTTTATAGAAGTGTTTTATATCATTTTTTTCCTTCTCATTTATTATAGTTCTTTATTTTACTCAATAAAACTTTATGGAAGTCAGTCTTAAGTTTCATTACCTTCTACTGAAAGCTACTACATTATTTACTATGGAATGCTCCGGCCTTTGGCTGATAACTCTTGACACCCTAACACAGAAACACCCGCTCACCCCCACATTCACACAACTAATAAACGAGTATTATTTATAAAATAATGTGGTAGAATGTACCTATATAATGTTATTTTTTATTATGTTAAAAAAAAAAATCATATAGATTAAATATTATTAATAATAGTAAACTATACTAAACTATAGTAATCATTTAACTTGAAAATAGTCATCATATTGGGAAAATTATAAACTGTAATTTTGCTAAAGAGTACCAAAATATTGTATGTAAAGCGGACCGACCCGATCCTAATCATCTTTGATCCTAATTCTATAGATTTATTATTTTTATTGTTATTAAAACCACAGAGTTAATGATATGCTATGTACAAATAAAACGGATTCGAATTATTGTGTTTAATGTAGTTTAGTAATTATTTGTATGACTGTTATATTAATTGAATGAGTAATCGAAGTTTTAATGAAAGTGCATAGAAAAATGGTTTGGATATTTTGGGCGCTAGATAGCTCATAACTTGAATTAGACAATTTAAAGGTCATTTATAGGTTTGATTATCTTTATTATTCGTTCAAGAAATCAAAATATTTAGTAGACTGAGCCACAGCCGCATCCACCGAAGGCAGGGGCAGCAATTCCTTCGAATCCACGAGCGGCAGCTACACCGGGGCCATAGGCGATTCTGTCAGCCACAGCTGCGCCAGAAGCGAAACCGTTGCCGTAGGCCATACCGTTACCGTAGGCCATACCGTTGCCGTAGACATTAGCCACATCAGCGCCGTACCCGTTGTCACTCACGATACCGATGTTGCCATTACCGGCACTGTAGGCGACAGTTCCAGCCCCAGCAGTGGGCAGGGCACCCTCCCAAGCTACAGCACTCACGAACGGTAGATCTCCAGTCACGGCAAGGAGTCCTTCGATGGCATTCTCAGACGCTACAGAGATACCGGTGGGAGCGATAGGGGAGGCGCTGGAGATGGGCAGAGCACCGCCACTGGCGGGAGCAATTCCTGGTACGTTGGCGATACCGGCCATGCCATAGGCACCGTTATAAGCACCGCCGTAAGCACTGCCGTAAGCACCGCCGTAAGGCATTGCACTTTCTGCCAAACCCAGACCTACGCCTGTCATACCAGCGCCAGAGAAGCCACAGGGTGCAGCGATTCTTTCAACATAGCCAATACCTTGGCCACAGTACTGGCTGAAGGCGGTCTGTAAATAGAAAATAAGATTAATTCACTTCTGTCGCGTCCTTAACCCGCGCTCTCATGATCAAAATGTTTTCACAGTGTAAGAAGTACCCCAGTATGTGTTTTGGCTTTGTGTACTCATCACTTTTCCTTCGTCACACCATCGTCGCCTTAGTATGAAATCTAAAATAAGGATAATACAAGGACATTTAAAAAAATATTACCTGGACCAAGAGGGCCTGAGCGCAGAGGATGAGAACAGCTTTGACAGACATTGTAGTTGGTTTTCTGGTTGATGGAACGAGAATGGTATTTGGATCAAGTTTTTACCTTATATACCTACTTTTGTTACTGATAAGGAAGGAAGTTATTTTGTAAGTTTTGTTATTTTGATAAAATTATATACTTTATTCCATATAAAGTTACAACAGCTATTGATATTTTTATGTCACGTTTTCATTTTCGTAATAATACATTATTACTCTTGATTAACAGTATAAATGGGTTACAGTGTCTTCCGAACATCGTTCTGTGTTCAGCACTTCGTTGAAAACAATCAAACATGTCCACCTTCGCTATCCTGTTAGTCTGCATCCAAGCTTGCTTGGTCCAGAATGTTTTCAGCCGGTGCGTCGGTGATGTCAGAGGTTACGGATATGGAGCGGGTCTCGGTGTCGCTGACGTCGCTTTTGGTGGCATTCCTAACGCTGTGAATGGTCTTGGTTGCGGATACGGAGCTGGAGTCTCCGGTGCCAGTATCGCCAACGCTGCTGTAGCTGACGCTGCCATTGCTGGTGCTGGTTATGGTTACGGAAGAGGTTTGGCCTCTGGATTTGCTGCCCCCGCAATTGCTGCTCCTGCTTACGGCGGCGCTGGTGAAGGTGACGTGGCGGTCGCCGGTGAGATGGGAGTCGCTGGTACCACTGTCGTCTCTGGTCAGGTGCCGATAATCGGCGCTGTCAGTTTCGGCGGTGACGTGCCCGCCGCTGGCGCTGTCTCTATTGCCGGCAGCTGCGGATGTAGCTGCGGCGCTTCTCCCTACTACTACTGAAGAATATTCTGAATACATCAAGCTAACTTTTCAATAAATATCAGCTTGATTGAACTCTGTTTTTTTTTATTATTGTGCTTTGGCCTGTGTTTGTCCACAACTTGTGGTTTTTATTGAACCTTTAAATTATAACTAAAAATATATAATTTAACCTTAAAAAAACATGTTTCCTTAAATAACCGATTATTATAACCGATAATAGATAATTGACCCTTGAACAGGCAACTTAATAGTGTTGCATAGCCTCGCGACTATAGTTGAGTCGCAGATGTCACAGTCATGGTAGGCATGTCATTAGATTTAATCAACATAAAAAAAAACAAAAGTATTTATTATTTTCATGCAAAAGGGGCTGGATATGGGATTGAAATTTAGCTACAAGTTTAAATGGGGTGTCATATGAAAGAACTTCATTCGTTTATTCCAATACAGGTTTTTATTTTCTATACAGCACCCCACCCCCGCTTATCTCCGAAGTGGGCAAAATCTGATATTATTACAGCTGGTAGGGTACGATGAGGCAGACATACCCTTGTAGGGCAAAAGCCTCTAAAAAAAATTGAATAAAAAAAATTACAGCTGCGAACAAACTTAGTTATGGTCCGGTTTTTTAAAGCAGTTATAGCCTAAACCAAGTAATATACATCCATGGAAGGTCGGAACCCTCGGTGCGTGAGTCAGACTACGTAAATTACAAATTACTCGCTGGTAATTGCTTAACTGAGGATGGTCTACTTCAGTTTGTTAAATAATACTTAGCCACTGAAAGAAAAGATCAAGAGAGCGAACAAATCTGACCAAATTGCATAGAGACAAGTAGCCACATGCCAAGGTCGGCAATAATAAATACATGTAATCCATTTCTATATCGAAAAGGCTCTGTGTAATAGATACCGCCAATTATCGTAACAACCCTGACCTCACCTTAGATGTGACATCATAATCAGATTATCAAAGAAAAACTGTAACACTTTGCATTCACGTACTAGTTTACATAACTGTATTTACTGATAACTCTTTGATAATGCAGCAATAATTTGTAACCCTTTGAAGGATATTAAAAAAAAACATCATGTTGAGTCATGGATCACCTGCAAGTCCCTCATATTAGTATTGGTTTCTTTTTAGAACAGAAAGTCATAACTGAGCACTTATTAACATTTAGGTCTATTTTATTGGCAGCACAGTATTTCTCTAATCTGGAAAGACTTTGTTGTAGCGCAATTGCATCCGCTTTAAAACTGACTGCTTTACTAAATCCTATCTATTAAATTTCGAAAGAGCCCAACGAGTTATTTTGAAAGCAAGCACTTTTATACCACTTTTATATACTACCGAAATTTTTCACAAATCTTGAAAAGCGCTCAATGTTCGAATGTTATTTATAAACACAGTGCTCAAGCAACACGCTGAAATCCCTCATGATAAAAATTGCTCCACTAAGACACTAAGAAAAAGTATGCAAAAGCAACCAGATTAACTGGAGCTTCACAAGACGCTTCTTTCACTTTTTGGGTCCATATATTTATAGCCAATTAAATCGTTCTATACATATTCCTCTACTAAAAATACACTAAAACAAAAAGTTGCCAAATGATGAACAACATTATAATGTGGAACTACCAGAATATGCGCTGCGCATCGTCTAGCCTCATCTCACACACACCCTTGTTCCTACTTCAATTATTGTTTCTGGTCACAAACACTATTTCCAAATTTTCAAATTATCAAATTTTCAAATGTTATAATTTTAAAAGTTTCGATTTTTCATACAAAGAATGTATCATCAAATATTAATTCAATACTATCAGTACTGAGAAGCATCTTCAAATATGTGAACGTATTGGAATAATAAAATAATACACAAATATCATTGAAACATACTTATATTGAGTTAAAAGCTTATTATGTACTATTAAATTCTCAGTGATAATACAATGTTACTCTGTGATGTTAGCTCTTCAACTGTATAAAAGATTAATATCCTAGAACCCAGCTGGGGTAAGTTCCATGGTTTCCCATCGACACATGCGTCCCAAATGTTGTGTCTCAGTAATAATATACCTAATTGTTATTAGAAGTGTTTTATATCATTTTTTCCTTCTCATTTATTATATTTCTTTATTTTACTCAATAAAACTTTATGGAAGTCAGTCTTAAGTTTCATTACCTTCTACTGAATGCTACTAAATTATTTACTATTGAATGCTCCGGCCTTTGGCTGATAACTCGTGACACCCTCACACAGACACACCCGCTCACCCCCACATTCACACAACTAATAAATGAGTATTATTCATAAAATAATGTGGTAGAATGTACCTGTATAATGTTATTTTTTATTATGTTAAAAAAAAACATATAGATTCAAAATTATTAAAAATAGTAAACTATATTAATCATTTAACTTGAAAATAATCATCATATTGAGAAAATTATAAACTGTCATTTTGCTTAAGACAACCAAAATATTGTATGTAAAGCGGACCGACCTAATCATCTTTGATCCTAATTCTAAAGATTTATTATTTTTATTGTTATTAAAACCACAGAGTTAATGATATGCTATGTACAAATAAAACGGATTCGAATTATTGTGTTTAATGTAGTTCAGTAATTATTTGTATGAGTGTTATATTAATTGAATGAGTAATCGAAGTTTTAATGAAAGTGGATAGGTAGATAAATGGTTTGGATATTTTGGGCGCTGGATAGCTCATAACTTGAATTAGACAATTTAAAGGTCATTTATAGGTTTGATTATCTTTATTATTCGTTCAAGAAATCAAAATATTTAGTAGACTGAGCCACAGCCGCATCCACCGAAGGCAGGGGCAGCAATTCCTCCGAATCCACGAGCGGCAGCTACACCGGGGCCATAGGCGATTCTGTCAGCCACAGCTGCGCCAGAAGCGAAACCGTTGCCGTAGGCCATACCGTTACCGTAGGCCATACCGTTGCCGTAGACATTAGCCACATCAGCGCCGTACCCGTTGTCACTCACGATACCGATGTTGCCATTACCGGCACTGTAGGCGACAGTTCCAGCCCCAGCAGTGGGCAGGGCACCCTCCCAAGCTACAGCACTCACAAACGGCAGATCTCCAGTCACGGCAAGGAGTCCTTCGATGGCGTTCTCAGATGCTACAGAGATACCGGTGGGAGCGATAGGGGAGGCGCTGGAGATGGGCAGAGCACCGCCACCGGCGGGAGCAATTCCTGGTACGTTGGCGATACCGGCCATGCCATAGGCACCGTTATAAGCACCGCCGTAAGCACTGCCGTAAGCACCGCCGTAAGACATTGCATTTTCTGCCAAACCCAGACCTACGCCTGTCATACCAGCGCCAGACAAGCCACAGGGTGCAGCGATTCTTTCAACGTAGCCAATACCTTGGCCACAGTACTGGCTGAAGGCGGTCTGTAAATAGAAAATAAGATTAATTCACTTGTCGCGTCCTGTGAGCCGCGCTCTCATGACCAAAATGTTTTCGCAGTGTAAGAAGTACCCCAGTATGTGTTTTGGCTTTGCGTACCAATCACTTTTCCTTCTTCACCTTAGTATGAAATCTGAAATAAGGATAATACAAGGACATTTAAAAAAATATTACCTGGACCAAGAGGGCCTGAGCGCAGAGGATGAGAACAGCTTTGACAGACATTGTAGTTGATTTTCTAGTTGATGGAACGAGAATGGTATTCGGATCAAGTTTTTGCCTTTATATACCAACTTTTGTAACTGATAATGATAAAGAAGGAAGTTATTTTGTAAGTTTTGTTATTTTCATAAAATTATATACTTTATTCGATATAAAGTTACAACAGCTATTGATGTTTTTATGTCACGTTTTTATTTTCATAATAATACATTATCACTCTTGATTAACAGTATAAATGGGTTACAGTGTCTTCCGAACATCATTCTGTGTTCAGCACTTCGTTGAAAACAATCAAACATGTCCACCTTCGCTATCCTATTAGTCTGCATCCAAGCTTGCTTGGTCCAGAATGTGTTCAGCCGGTGCGTCGGTGATGTCAGAGGTTACGGATATGGAGCGGGTCTCGGTGTAGCTGACGTCGCTTTTGGTGGCATTCCTAACGCTGTGAATGGTCTTGGTTGCGGATACGGAGCTGGAGTCTCCAGTGCCAGTATCGCAAACGCTGCTGTAGCTGACGCTGCTCTTGCTGGTGTTGGTTATGGTTACGGAAGAGGTTTGGCTTCTGGATTTGCTGCCCCCGCAATTGCTGCTCCTGCTTACGGCGGCGATGGTGAAGGTAACGTGGCGGTCGCTGGTGAGATGGGAGTCGCTGGTACCACTGTCGTCTCTGGTCAGGTGCCGATAATCGGCGCTGTCAGTTTCGGCGGTGACGTGCCCGCCGCTGGCGCTGTCTCTATTACCGGCAGCTGTGGATGCGGTTGCGGTGCATCTCCTTACTATTACTGAGGAATATTCTCAATATTTCAAGTCAACTTGTGTATTATGACGTTAAATAAATATCAGTTTATAATTTGTTGTTTTCATTGTCTTATTCGACCTGTAAAATGTGTGATCCTTAGTAAAATCTTTTCTTCTCTTCTTTATTTATAATAACCAGAAATAACCAGGTTTTGGTTCTTAAAACATACATTTTGGGTGAAATTATGTATATTAAGTATGTATTTACAAACAAAATGTAGTATATGTAGTATATCAGTTATCTGGTTTCCATAGTACAAGCTCTGCTTTTTCTTATCCTGAAAAGGTCTTTAAAATCGGTGCTGACTGAGATGTAGATTAATCCGTTCCACCATTCGTTACGAACAAAAAGTTACACAAAAATAAACCTAGCGCCATCGTCTAGTCTATACTAATATTATAAAGAGGAAAGATTTGATTGTTTGTTTGTTTGTTTGTTTGCATTGAATAGGCTCCGAATCTACAGAATCGATTTGAAAAATTCTTTCACTGTTGGGAAGCTACACTATCCGCGGTTGACATAGGCTACTTTTTATTACGGGAACGCCGGTGAAACCGCGAGAGACAGCTAGTCTCGTTATAAAGAGAAAAGTTGTTAGTTTATGCCGGTACCACCTTCACATGTTTTCCACCATAGATCTCCGTGATAACCGGATGATTGGCACATTTAATTTTTGACGATCTTCACCTAGGTTTGCATTTAACAAGTGCTATTCATAATTTCGTATTACAGAGATTGATGGATCGATTTGAATAAACCAAATATTGTCAAACGATAGAAGTTAGATAGGACGCGTCCCCGAGCCAATGGGTTAAAATATACGAGGACTGTCACGATTTATGCAGTCTAAATAACTTATCTAATGAATGATCGCATATTAACAACCTTGAAGAGCGATGAAACCTTGCGACTAACTTCAACAGAGTCAGCAGAATCCATTGAGCACTGATTTGAAACGATCTTATCTGCGTGTATTTATGCGAGTTCTTCCTTCATGGCGCTGCTCAGTCACTGCTACTGATGCAGTAGCGTAAGGCGACTTACAAAACTTGCGTAGCGTCTAGAGCAATGGCCTTCATCCAATGACGCGATACGACGATAAGCCATTCGTGGGCCCTGATTGAATGAAATTTTTTAATGGTGGTTGTATGAGATGGGAGAGAAATTAAAAGCAAAATAAAATTTTAAACAGTATATTTTATAAATTTTTAACATTCAAGAATTGATCCTTGATAGGTTTTTTTAGTCAGTAATTAATGAAGTAGATGTAAATCACAGAATGGAATCACGCTTACACGTAGGGGCGCAAGATTGATTTGATAGTACAAGCTCTGCTTAGTATGGAATCAGATAGCAGAGTGTAAAGAATGTCCCAAGATACAGGAGTCCGTGCTCTTTGATATAAATTAGGCGAAAACTGATAGGAAAAAGTTCAGCTATAATCTTGTAGGAAGGAGAAGGAATTTAGATAGTTATGGAAGATTGAAAGTAAAGCTATAGAAAGAACATTGAAATAATTCAATGAGAAAGAAATAATATTTCTTTACATTATTATGTAGCGCGTAAGGAACTTGAGTATCGATGTACGTGACCGCATCCTATCGGTGCGGCTTGCAGACGCAGACTGACGGACTGACGTGGCGGCCGACGACCAACATGGTGAATGACTGTCCGTGCGCAGGGACGGGCTCAGGCGCGCCCAGGCGGGGCGTGTGTTGTGCACGGGGGCGTACTTAGGTATACTTTTTTAAATAAGGATATAAAAAAAAGTATATCAAAGTACTTTCGCCTTGACGCGACACTATAGCACTTCCTCCAAGTCAAGGGCTTACGAGTCTAAAAAAATAAATGTATTAGGAACTTCACTTGCAATCATTAACTAAACGTGTTTGATCCCTAGACACTGAGTTTGTCTTCAACCGAAGAGCCGGCAATAAACTCAGCAATTACTCTTTTCAAAACAAGCTTAGATTCATTGCATAATATTTACATTCTAATCGCACTGACAACAATTGCGTTCCCCGGCGCGGCGGCCAAACTATAATGAATATAAACTTGTTTTGAAAAGAGTAATTGCTGAGTTTATTGCCGGCTCTTCTCAGCAAATACAACCTTCCGAATTGGTATGAGAGTATTAGAGTCAGACTTTTCATAAGTGCCTGCGAAGGTCTATTTGAATAAATGATTTTGAATTTTGTTTTTTTTTTTTTTATTTTACACCCTGACATAAACTTACATCGTTTAACAAAATCCATCACAGACTTGTTATATAGACAATAATTACCCTAAATATCTCAAAATGCCTCCTCATTACTTTTAGGATTTATCTCTACATGGGATATCATGTGATAAATAGAGACATCGACATTTTAAACTTCCTATGAATGTATAGTTAAAAAAATAACATAAGAGAAAAAAAATCTAAATATCCTTTTTCAACAACAACAATATAAGAAAGAGATGTGATGTGATTACAATTAGTTTTGTGCGATTTATAACAGAATCGGCACCAGTGCAATATTATTTCCTATTAGGTTAAAGCTTCTGAAGCTACTTCGGAAATCATGCATAAATTCATCTTCATTCAGCTGCTTACCATATAAATAAACTTCGTCATATTTCCAGTCTTCGTACAGGAACGTCAAGTATCAGTAACTAATATAAATAAATAATAAAAAAAAACAATGAAACAGCTTTAATTATGTACAAAAAAACAACTATCTTATTTAATCAACAAAATATACTTAATAGATAGCACTGCAACCACAACCAGCATAACTTGGTCCTACAACACCCTCGTACGCAAGATTGTTGCCGTAGGCAAGACCATTGCCGCAGGGCATAACATTGTTGTAAGCCATACCGTTGCCGTAGACCATATTGTTTCCAAAAGCTAGATCGTTGCCGTTGGCCAGACCATTGCCGTAGGCTTGACCATTGCCGTAGGCTACACCATTGCCATAGGCTAGACCATTGCCATAGGCAAGTCCGTCAGCCACAGCAGCGCCGTACCCGGTGTCACTCACGATACCGATGGCACCGTTGCCGCAACCGTAGGAAATAGCCCCAGACCCAACAGTTGGCATCGCACCCTCCATAGCCACAGCACTCACAAACGGCATGCTACCAGTCACAGCCAAAATACCTTCGATCACATTGTCGGAGCGAACATTCACTCCAGAAGGAGCGATGGGGGAGGCGCTGGAGATCGGTAGAGCACCACCACTAGCAGGAGCGATGCCATAAGCTGGAGCGTAGTCAAAGGCAGGAGCGGTGGCATAGCCAGGAGCGAAACCGGTGGTGTATGCAGTATCGTAAGCCAAGCCGTTACCCACTAAGCCGTATTATGCAGCTGCCAGACCGTCGTAAGCCCAGCCGGCATTGCCGTAGCCACAGGGAGCAGCGACTGCGGGTGCAATGGTAGTAGTGCGACCGAGGCACTGGCTAAATGCAGACTGAAAATAACAAATACAAATTATAAATTGCTTTCAAATTGCACAGTTGCTAGAAATACTTAAACATTTATTCTAAAATTAGTGAGTTAATACCTGAATCAGTAAAGCCTGAACGCAAAATATGAAAATAGCCTTGGCTGCCATTGTGAAGTTAGACTGTTTTGTAGTGATTATGATTTTTAAAAACGAATGTCGAACCTTTTATACATTCGTTTCTTATCATTTTATAGTTTTTATTACGTACTTCGCGTTCGTAATAATTACGGAATTAGATTTGTTTATAAATATTGTGCAAAATTGCATGCGGCTTCAAATAATTTCCAAATAAAGAGATTATATTCAAGTGTGGACATTAATTTATAATCTTGCATAATAGAATTGCTTAGATTTCAGTGGTATAAATATCATAAAATTTAATTTCTTCAGTATAGATTCAGCCTTGTCAAATAACCATCAAACATGTCTACCTTCGCTATTCTGTTGGTCTGCATCCAAGCTTGCTTGGTCCAGAATGTGTTCAGCCAGTGCCCCGGCTACGGATACGGAGCGGGTATCGGGGTACCTGACGTTACTTTTGGTGGTATTCCTAACGCTGTCAATGGTCTCGGTTGCGGATACGGAGCTGGTCGCGCCGGTGCTAATATTGCCAACGCCGCTGTAGCTGATGCTGCCTTTGGTGCTGGTATTGGTTACGGAAGAGGCATAACTCCTGCATTTGCTGCTCCCGCATTCGCTGCTCCTGCTTATGGCGGCGCTGGTGAAGGTAATGTGGCAGTTGCTGGTGAGATGGGAGTCGCTGGTACCACTGTCGTCTCTGGTCAGGTGCCGATAATCGGCGCTGTCAGTTTCGGCGGTGATGTGCCCGCCGCTGGCGCTGTCTCTATTGCCGGTAGCTGTGGATGTGGCTGCGGCTCCTCTCCTTACTACTACTAAAAAAATATTTTAAAGTGTGCAAAATACCATGTCATATTTGCTGAATAAATTAAATCAAAAGTTAATATTTTATGTTATTATTTAAACGAGTATACAGCTCAGATATCTCAAAATAATTTCTATAAGAGAAAATTATCTTTGTGTGACATTCATAGATCATTTTGTTTCGGAGTCATTTGACGTACGTCAGATACACTAGGGGACAAAATGTCCCCCAACATGACGCGCTACGCTCAATCTACGTGACGCTGCAACGTTGCCCATTGTCTCGCAACATGCCCCGCAATATTTTAGGTGACGCGGGACATGTTGCTTGCGTAATTCAGAGTAGTGTGGTCTGCAAAATGTTCCGCGACATTCGTCTAGGGACATGCCACGTAGTTTTTGCTGAGAAAATGATGTGTATTGAAACGTTTCGGTTTTAAACATAGATTGGCTTTTAAAACATCTAAAATTTATTTCAGCAATTTACCCAATAAAATGATTATGCAAATAGCTACCAATAAATAATTAGGGTGGTGCAAATATGAGTGACATAGCTAAACAAACATAATAGCAATCCAAATATCATTGAAGTTCAAAAATCATTCCAAAGAAACTCAGTTCATAATTTGTATTCTCGTGTCCATACTCGTATCACTTCGATAGGACGACAATGTGACCACAACTCAATCCCCCTTATTACAAAACAAGATTTAAAGCAAACTCAGGTTTTACTGTCACTCGGTCACTTTCTAACGTCATATCATAAAAAGAGACGAGGCAATTTTAAAACCTGGTTTTGATTGAAACCATGTTTTGTAATAAGGGGGTATAGGTTTGAAACTCGATGACTAGTGAACGACTTTATAAGTTTCTAAGTTACAAGCTCGCTATTACACCTTGCTGAATATCGCATGCTAACTCATTTGCAAGGCGTACGCAGCCGGTGACGGTTGTCGCTAGTGTTGCCAGGTCCCGTGTGTCAAATTTCGGAACGTAAGGATAAAATAATCGGGATTTTGGGTTTCAAATCGGGACAGCTGCGATATTTTTTTTTTCATAATCATTAATTTTAATTTTTTTCATGAAAGTCTGATTTTGGTGAGAAAATTTGAAAACAAAAATATTTTTATGAAGTAACAGCTTAGTTATTTTCGTTTTTCCTGTCAAAATATCGAATATACTAAAGCCTCATGAGGTTGATGAAAAATCGGGACATTTGGCGTCCCGATCAAAGGTTAATCGGGACGTGTCACCAGACCCCTGAAAATCGGGACGTCCCGCGCAACACCTGGCAACACTAGTTGTCGCGGTGTCATGGGAAGACTTTCGAAGTACCAAAAAATCGCCATAGCTCTTGCCGCGACTATTGGTTTGAATGCAAAAGAAAAAAGTAAAATATGGGTCAAGAAGGTTAAGAAGTATTTTTGTGACTTTTCTGCTATAAATATGGCATGTCACGGTATACACATCAATAACATTAAAAATCAGTTCCTTTTCTTTTAAACAATCCATTGTGCACGCCACAATAAACAAACACGGACTTTACCCGTGGACTTCACTCTGCCACCGCCGCGCGCCGCTTGAACGGTCTAAGCGCAATGATATTATAATAAAAAGAGGTAGATATCGCATTAACGCACGAAAATTGTTGCAGACAAATTCAGACAATTGTCGTAATTTTGCTTAGCGGCTACATATAGCTATCTCTTTCTGTACCATACGTTCCGTATTATCTATCGCATTCACCTAATTCAACAATAACTGAACGCCGCTTAGTATGAGGGTAGCATATCTCTATTATAATATCGTTGTCTAAGCGTGCTAAGTCTTATTACACTACGCGATATTCAGCAAGCAAGCAAGCAAGTACGGCCGAACCCATTCGGTCGGTCTAATTAGACAGACTACCTTGCTTATTCTTATTACACTAGCTAAATCTTAGTAAGACTGTCTTGATATCGAATAGTGTAATAAGCCTTTTAGAAGTTTAACCGATTAACTGAGTTTAGCCGGAGTTTTCTCAGTTCAAGTTGTATTTGGAATCAGTGTAGAGTCATTTTGTTAACGTTCATAAGTGCCTTATCAGGGCCTAAATTAAACAAATACTTTTGAATTTGAATTTCATTGAAATTAAACGTTAAACGCAATGATCATATCCAAGTTCGAATGACAAATCATTGAGGCGTATGCAGGTACTTAACTTGTCCAAGCTGCCGGTAGTTAGGGCTGCAGAGACAGCAACCTCCTTACAATACGAGCCGTGTTGAGGAGTACTACCTTCTGAATCAGGCTCTTAATCCAACTGCCTAACGAGAGCCTCGAGAGATGTTGGTCGAGGCTTTCGGCCATCAGACCATTGGCCGTTACGACAATTGGCACAATAATAGCCGAGCTCATATTGCACATGTAGACAACCTCGTGTGCTAAGTCGAGATACTTTATTTGTTTCTCTTTCTCAGCTTTCACGAGGTTCTCGTCATCTGGAATGGTGACATCGACTATCATTGCGCGGCGCGCTAATCGGTCTATCACCACTATATCAGGCTTATTGGCAACAATAGTCCTGTCAGTAATGATAGATCGATCCCAGTACAACGTGACAGGGTCATTTTCAACAACTGGGTCGGGCACATACTTGTAATACGGTACCTCAGCATCCACAAGTTTATATTTCAAAGCAAGTTGCTGGTGAATAATCCTGGCTACTTGCTTATGCCTGTGCAAGCATTCGCCGTTAGCCAGACGAGAATAACCATAGATAATATGTCTATGGACTCACCCGGACGGTGGCATGCCCGACACACGTTAACCATCCCGTCCTTCATGGTATGTCTCAAAGTCAAAGTCAAAGCCAGTTATTCAATTTAGGCCCCAGAAGGGCACTTATGAAGGTCACATTTACTGAAGTTACCACTGGTTCGGAACTCGGCCTTCAACTGAGAAGAATCCGGCAAGAAACTCAGCAAGGTTACATTTTTTAAATATTTTTTGGACAATTTGGATTGTCTCCGGTAGTTATTCGTCGAGATAACTTATTATTATCATTAATAATAAAAAATACTGTATCGTGAACTTGCATGTGTGAGTACTGTGAACGTGTCACCTTTCATTAATCGATCAGTGCCCCTAGAAAAAGTACATTTCAAAGCGACTGCGGGAATAGAAAAAAAAATATTATTGTCATTCCGAGATTTCTTTAATAATCAGTAATAACGTTCGGGGTATAGTACCGCCAAAACGATTAGGTCTCTAGCTATTGTATATAGCTTAAGTGGCTTCCATACATCCTTAGCCTGATTATGGGTAACACTCTCATTTAGTTCTGGCGAGCGTTTAAGACAAAGTGAGGAATTTTCAGTTTTATCTCAGTCGTATTCATGTGTATCCAATAGATTGTTGCCATGGTTGTTTTGCTTTTCTAAACTTGCTTTGATCACAAGGCCATAATTAGAAAGTACATTATACGAAGAAAATTAAACAAAGAAGTTGTAGGTATGCATTTGATTTTATTTAAGAAGGATTTAAAAATTGTGAGGTTTAAATATGAGACACTTCAGTAGACAGCACCGCAACCGCAACCACCGAAAGCAGGGGCAGCGATTCCTCCAATGCCACGTACGGCACCGAAAGCAGGAGCGGCACAACCTCCAATGCTACGAGCGGCATTGAAAGCAGGAGCAGCATAACCTCCAAAGCCGCGAGCCGCAGCCACACCGGAGCCATAAGCAAGTTCCTCAGCCACAGCCGCGCCAGCTGCGACGCCCTCGCTCACGATGCCGATATTGCCATTACCGGCACTGTAGGAGACAGTTCCAGCCCCAGCGGTGGGCAGAGCACCCTCCCAGGCTACAGCGCTTACGAACGGTAGATCTCCGGTCACGGCAAGAATTCCTTCGATGGCGTTCTCAGACGCTACAGAGATACCGGTGGGTGCGATGGGGGAGGCGCTAGAGATTGGTAGAGCACCGCCACTGGCGGGAGCAATTCCTGGAGCGTTGGCAATGCCGTAGGCGCCATCGTAAGCACCGCCGTAAGCCAATGCGTTTCCTGCCGAGCCACAACCTACGCCTGTCACACCGTTGTATGCGTTAGCCAAGCCATTGCTAGCTAAGCCACAGGGGGAAACGATTCTCTCAGCGCAGCCAATACCGCGGCCAAGGTACTGGCTGAATGCAGTCTGAAATAAGAGAATTAGGATTATCAGCGATTTCGAGAGACCTTCATGTTATACCAACGTATGTTCTTGGAATTCTATGGTTCCTACTTGTTTCCTAACTTGAGCCACATCATTAGACGTAATGAATTTGTGAATAAATATAAGCATATTAAACCACCATCGAAATATAAAATGAAAATAATAATTAAGAAAATATTTAAACATTTACCTGAACCAGGATGGCCTGGGCGCAGAGGACGAGGATAGCTTTGGCAGACATTGTAGTTTCTGTTCTATTTGAAAGAACAAGAATGGTATTACAGTTGCATTTTTTTTACTTTTTATACTTCATAAGCTGAGAGATAAGGAAGTTATTTGTCGTAATTTTGATTAATCCATAATTTATTTCATTAACATCATTTCAGGTGGATATTGAAATTAATAATGTCACGTTTTAATTTTCGTAATAATTTATTTATCACAGTTGATTCACAGTATAAATGGGTCACAGTCTCTTCCGAACATCATTCTGTAGTCAGCACTTCGTTGAAAACAAACAAACATGTCTACCTTCGCTATCCTGTTGGTCTGCATTCAAGCTTGCTTGGTCCAAAATGTGTTCAGCCAGTGCCCCGGCGATGTCAGAGGATACGGATACGGAGCGGGTATCGGGATAGCTGACGTTGCTTTTGGTGGAATTCCTAACGCTGTGAACGGTCTTGGTTGCGGATACGGAGCTGGTCGCGTCGGTGCCAATATTGCTAACGCCGCTGTAGCTGATGCTGCCTTTGGTGCTGGTATTGGTTACGGAAGAGGTTACGCTCCCGCATTTGCTGCGCCCGCACTCGCTGCTCCTGCTTATGGCGGCGCTGGTGAAGGTAACGTGGCGGTCGCCGGTGAGATGGGAGTCGCTGGTACCACTGTCGTCTCTGGTCAGGTGCCGATAATCGGCGCTGTCAGTTTCGGCGGTGACGTGCCCGCCGCTGGCGCTGTCTCTATTGCCGGCAGCTGTGGATGCGGCTGCGGCGCCTCTCCCTACTACTACTAAAAATATTATGATATTTCGGCCAAGAAAACAATGTATATTTTCTGAAATAAATGAATCGCTTTCTCTCAGTTACTTATCTCTTTTTATTTTGTTTTTCTGTATTATTTCATCTACTTTTCCAGGATGGAAGTACTTTGACTTTTTTCAGAACCAAAAGTTACAGTACTAATCCCAAATATCATGGAAATATGTTTAAAACATAAAGTTCTATTATAAGTTCATGTATATACAATCGTTATGGCTAAAAGCTGAAGTAGGGCTACACCTCGGTTTAGCCGGCTTGAACTAGGCGCAGCCGGTTGCAGTTGACTAAACTTAGGCGTATCCTATTTATTCACTGTTTAAACTAGGTGTAGCCTATATCAACAGGCTACAACTGGATATAGCACACCTGCATTTTCAATCCTTATGCACATTTTGTAAAAGGTAAAGAGATGCATATATTTTTTTAGTAAGTCATAAAAATCGAGTAAGAGGCCGTAGCGTCCCACGTACTTTGGTACGATTTCAAAATTTACAATAATTACGATCGTGCAAATAAAACTAGAAATGTACATGTTCTAGACATTGTGACTCTTTGAGTAAATTGTGACTGTCAAAGAAACAAATAACTCACAAAATTATACGTTTCACAGGTACCTAAGTATGTATTTTTTCATTGGAATGTTTTCAACTATATTTTATCAAAGTATCATTAATCTGATCCAAGATCAGTTTTCACAACAGGATATCTATTTATCTATATATAAGTATGTAACATAACTTTTTTTTTTTCATAGTAATCTCTTACCCTTATTTTGTTGCGCTCCAATCTGTCTCTATTTAGGACATACAAAATCTTTGGCTTCAACGGTATTCTGCTATTTAACGTTAAAATTCAATTGGTTATGGTCAAATCTTGAAACTAATTAATAAGTCATTCACTAGTCGTCGAGTTTCGATCCTATTGAGTTGTCGCCACGTTGTCGTCCTATCGAAGTGACACGAGAATGGGATTTTTTTTATTTGGGTCGTTGTATTTACGTTAATTGCAAACCTATTAATGGTCCCATCTCTGGCAAATTACTACAGAACAAAAAATGTTTGACCATTGTTTTTTTTCTGCAAGCATTGTCAGACATTACGATAGAAATCGCCCAATTTTAAACTTTTTGTCGCTCAATTCTAATATTTTAATATGTTTAATACCTATACAGGGTGTTGTTTTGGTCGGCGACAAGCGACCCAGGAGCGGTAGTACAAAATATATATTCCCCAAAAATGGACTTAATTCCATTAAATACTGTAAATATGTTGAGAAATACCTTATTCAATTTGAAATAAAATAACCGCAAAGTATGGTTACTAGGCACGTGCACAGTCTAGAGCTAGGCGCAAGCCGCCATCGCCCCACACCTTTACACCCTCGTACTCCCGTTGACTATTATGTCTACACTTTAGCTTATTACATGATTTTCACAATTTTTATTTTTTTATTTAAAAAAAATATTAGTATTTTTTTTATATTTTTTTTAGCACCAGTATCATTTGTATTATCGACCCTGAGTCGCTCGTCGCTGACCAAAACAACGACCTGTAATATGAACATTGACTATACGAAATCACACAAGTTTTGATTTTATTAAAAACATTGCCGCGGTTTTACACGCGCTCCCGGGATAAAAAGTAGCCTATAACACTCGGGGATAATGTAGCTTTCTAATGTTAAAAGCACTTTTCGAAATCGGGACTGGTAGTTCCAGAGATTACAAACAAAAAAACTTCGGCAATGTGCATTGTAATAGTATATTATGATGCAAGTGTGCAAAGTTGGTTATTACACACGAGGCGGGAGTGCGTGAGCCGCAGGCCAACGCGATAAGGGAGCCAGAGTATAATGATCAATGCACACGCGTGTCATCACTGACACGCGTTAATTAGTTATTAGTTTTGAAATCATTGCGTGTCATACATTGAGATATTATTACTACGTATAGAGAAGACACCACACATCACAACTATGTTCCGTTCAAGTGAGGCCATTCGGTCACAATTGTTGTTGTAGCACTATAAACGAAACGCGTAATCGCTGTGAAAATCACGGTGTTTGCGAGAAAAATACTCCTATAAGCGTTTTGATAGCTCTACATGATTCTACTGTCTGCTTAGATGACTAATTATTGTTTCAGCTCTAAAGAGAACTACAGTTGACTTTAAAAAAAATGGGATCCTTTGCTTATGATAGCTTCTCTATACGTAGAATAATAGCTCAATGGTCTCATACGATTTTATATAACACACTTGCAAGGAAAAACAGACATGTATTTTTGAAGTTGATTTCTTGATGTGGAAAATGCGCGCAGGTTGAAGCAAGGGTAAGAACTAAAAAAAACTCGATTTGACTTGAGATGACTTGATTTGACTTGAAAGAAAGAACATATAATAATTATACAATGGGCGCTCTTATCGCTAAAGAGCGATCACTTCTAGATAACCTTTGGATGGATAGGAATTTATATATTATAAGACGGTGGTGTCATTAAATGATAAAAAATAAATAAATAAATACGAATCCCAGCCTTCTAGGAACCCTGCCGTTAATCGGAAGCAGCGGCAGGCTTGAGGAAATTTTCTATAGATTGTATTTTGTACTTATTTGTTGTAAACAATATATTATGTTGGGAAGCAGAAAAAAAATACGAATTTATGTATAAATTCAAATAATAGTTTAAAATATATATTATGTAACTATAATATAAGTATAATTTACGCATATATAAATACTGTACAAATAAAAAAATACCCTGAAATAGGGAAGGCCGGGCAAAGTGGATACGTTAAGGTATTTAAGGTTATAGCAGAAATGGTATACAATACAAAAACAAAATAATTATCACAAACCAGTCTTTATTTATTGCTCTTACAAATACGAACATCAGTTACCATTAATATTTAAACAATAAACAACTGCAATTAAAATTGAAAAAAGTACGAAAGTATTCGCTTTGCCCGGTACCCCGGGTAAAGCGGACACAGTACTTGGGCAAATTGAATACCCATATTCAATATCTGAAAACATAAAAATAACTTTGATAAACTGTAATAAAAAACTTTGCTTGACCATAAAATTAGACAATTAAGATTGGCAATTGTCACAGGTTTACCCTTGAGTGACATCAAAAGCAGAACAATCTTCGTGACACCATTGTTGACAAATGTGACATTGAATCCAATTTTCAATTGGTTTACCGTCTTCTTCTATATATATTTCGACGGTCCCTACGTATAAACGGACATGTCAAAAACTATGGTTTACAGGAGAGCGAAATAAAGATTCAAATCAATCTAGAAATAATACTATGTAATAATGTAAATGTAATGAAGCGCTCGTGGTGTAGCATGATTAGCCGGTCTTAATCGATCGGCAAAGTTAAGCTACGCCTGTCGTGGTCGGTACCTGGATGGGTGACCGCCTAGTGGTATTTCAAATCGAGCGTTTCCGTGCTTCGGAAGGCACGTAAAGCCGTTGGTCCCGGTTATCACTTAACTGTGATAGTCGTTAAGCTAGTTGGATGCCTGCTAGGCGGCTTGAAAAATTCCAACAGTAGGTTGACCACTAGCCTACCTCCACCGATCCGCAGTGGGCACGCGTGGTGGAGTATTGCCCACTCCCTTTCACCTTCATTTGTGAAAGGAGGCCTGTGCTCAGCAGTGGGACATTATAGGCTGATGATGATGAATAATGTAATATTTTTTTTGTTGAAATGTTATACCGAGTTTAGAAAGTTTATAATGATATTAAGTACTTCCCAAATTTTTCAGATTTTCTTTGAAAAACTGACAGATGACTGTTTTTACATCGCCTTTAAAATAAATCTTTAACAGTCAAGTCTAACATATCTGTTTATACGTAGAAGACAACATAACACAAATTTGTGAAAGAATTTAAGAAAATATTAAAGAAAATATGGCATTATATTTCCATCTTCAAAAAAGTTACCTTAAAAATCATTAGTTCATATCCGTGAATTTTTAAAATACACAGATGTAGACATATCTGTTTTTACATGGTCATTACAAACTGATTTATGACTATTACTTTGCAATAAAAAAAAGACATGTTGGTGAAAACTAAAATAACAGAGAGGGTTGAGGGAGATATTTGTTAATTAAAAAGGGTTTTCAATTAAATTATAAATTTTTAATAGTCAATCAACAATTCTTTATATTTTTATAAGACTCAATAAATTAACACTTAAAAATATAAAATCATAGGGTCACGTAAATAACGTCAGTCTATTGTCATTGTCAACTATGTGACATTATTTACGTGACTCAGACGTGTTGTGAATCAGTAAACTAGTTAAATAGCGCTTTATGTGTAAGGGGGTAAATGGTCAAATAAATAACGCCACTTTTCAGACATTGACAAACAACTTGACCTTATTTGAGTGGCAGATTAGTTAAATAACGTTTCATGAGTAAGGGGTAAGTGTTTAATTCTAGTCAGATCAATTATTAAAAACCGAGCAAGTTTGAGTCGGACTCGCCCACAGAGGGTTCCTTACAATAATAATAATATTAACTAACTCAACTTTGCTATGAAATTATTTATTATAGACGGACGGACAGCGGAGCCTAACTCCTGCTATCCATCAGTCCGTGTCATTATCATCCGTAAGTTAACAAGACCCAGCACATTAAGCTTGTTCTGGACGGGAGACACATATTTGGTGGCCTCCTAGTGGTATTTCAACTCAAGCGTCTTCCGAGTTTTGCGAAGGCACGTAAAATCGTTGGTCCCGGCTATCACTTAATTATGATTATCAGTACATTAAGGGCTAATCATGATGATGATGATACCGAAAGCATGGATGGCGGGCGCCTTAGCTCAATTTCGTGGCCTTCTCGTTCTCCATACCAAAATACCCTAGATTTCTTTTACTGGGGCTGCGTACAAGAAAAAGTGTGCTGCTGAAAACCAATATAAAATTTAGGTATACTGCGCTATAAAATTATGGTTTTCTCGCTTTATGGAATAAAAAGTTTCAAGTATTGTTCTGTTTTGAAATTGTAAATAAATGGGTTTTCTTTTGAAAGTACTTGCCGGGGTTAGTGTAGTACTTTTTTTGAACTATGACGTGTCAAAGTTCGCTGGTATATTTTTTCTAAAACATGACTATCAAATATCATTATTCTTGACTAAAATAACAACATTCGTTGTTAGATTTGTGACTACGAATTGATAGCATGGTTATTTAGGAATACGTTAATAAAAAAAAGCAAAATTGGGTAATTTATGATCACAGTGCCCAAGAGATGGTCTAGGGTGTAAAATCAAAAGAAAAACAATTTATTTTTCTTTTGATTACCATGCCGGTATAGACTACTCTTTCGCCCAGTACCCACTTGACCTTAAGTATCGGGATATGATAATGTTGCTTTTATAGGTGAATCTTTTAAAAAATAAATTTTGTACCTAGTTTATCCATTACAAACATATAAAAAATCAATCTCTTTCTCCTTATAACATTACTGTAGATAAACGTAAATGAAAACGAAGTGGTAAATTTTGTAATGAAACATATGTATAAACAAACATGTAGGACATGCCTTCATTTACATTTATATTATACATCGCTAAGTTAGAAAAATGTTCACACTTTTTATGTATTAACTAATACTTTAAAATATAAATTTCGGAATTATTACTTGATACTTCCCCATAAATCCACACTTAAATTTGATATGGCCGCATTCACACCGTGTGGCGCGCATTTTAAGACACAGTACAAAACGACAAGTCTGATATGTCCGCATCTACGACACAAATTCTTCGATTTTAACATAGTTGTTCTCATATACGTTTTTAATTTCCAGTAAAATACTTTATATTTTACTAAATATTTTATATGGGTAGTTGCGTATCGATTGTCTGAAACCAATTATGCAATAAAAAAAAATTGCATTTTTTGACATGTCTGTTTATACGTAGGGACCGTCGATTTCTCCGCAAAAAAAGCATAAAATATCCTTAAATTCTTTTATTTTCTTTGGCTGTTTAACCTTTTTAGCAGTTTTTTTGTTGATACCATGAACTAGATACTATATCCACTTTGCCCGATTAGGTAAGTTTTGAGGTTAACACATTTCATACAAAAACTAATAATTCTGACTTTATGTTAAATATACCATAAAAACCTACTTTGATATGCTACCGAATTAAGACATTCCTAAATATCAAGAACTAGTAATACAGGAGAATTAATCAATGTAGTTACCGCGTAAAATCAATCTTTTATTTACGAAAACACAAATCTCCACACCGCGGAAGGGACGCGACGCGGCCCCTCGCTTCGATGTTTGCCGCGTACTAAACCAAGATGGCAGAACGTAACAGTGGTGGCGAGTTGAATGAAAAACTAATAATTTAGGAGTAGTGAGGAGTATTCTCTTTGCCCGGGATATTCACTTTGCCCGGCCTTCCCCTATAAATTAAACTACTCAAAATAATTTTAAACATAAAAATAAAAATAAAAAAAAATTTAAACAGCATCAAGAAGTTACCCAGAAAGATATATCATTTAAAATGATCTTATTATTTATATATTTTAGTAATATACGGGTACTCTGAAAATACCTCCGCCGACAGTGCGCTCTCTCTCTCATGAGTAAGTCAAGTCTTTATAAACATTTAGATGCAGTGATTGGTTCTAACTGTTCGAAATCAAAGCAAAATCACTGACTAGTTGCGGAATTGGAACGCTTGGTATTGACATTCTAAAGGGATTATTCCTTGAAGCTAAATGCCAAACATTTTTGAGGCTCGTTCTGAGTATTTAGGTCACACTCATTTCAGGACATTTCCCAGGATATTTATTCATTTAATGCTGGCGAGCATTTAAGACTAAAATGAGGAATTTTCTGTTTTATCTCAGTCGTATTCATGTATCCAATAGAATGTTGACAAGATTGTAAATTTGTTCTTTTACACTTGATTTGTCGACAGGACTATGATTTGAAAGTATACATTATTCGAAGAAAATTAAACAAAGATATTGTAGGTATGCATTTGATTTTATTTAAGCTGGATTTAAAATATTGTGAGGTTTAATTTTGAAACACTTCAGTAGACTGCACCGCAACCGCAACCACCGAAAGCAGGGGCAGCGATTCCTCCAATGCCACGTACGGCACCGAAAGCAGGTGCAGCACAACCTCCAATACTACGAGCGGCATTGAAAGCAGGAGCAGCATAACCTCCAAAGCCGCGAGCGGCAGCTACACCGGAGCCATAAGCAAGTTCCTCAGCCACAGCCGCACCAGCTGCGACGCCCTCGCTCACGATGCCGATGTTGCCATTACCAGCACTGTAGGAGACGGTTCCAGCCCCAGCGGTGGGCAGAGCACCCTCCCAGGCTACAGCGCTCACGAACGGCAGATCTCCAGTTACGGCAAGGATTCCTTCGATAGCGTTCTCAGACGCTACAGAGATACCGGAGGGAGCGATGGGGGAGGCGCTGGAGATTGGTAGAGCACCGCCACTGGCGGGAGCAATCCCTGGAGCATTGGCAATGCCGTAGGCGCCGTCGTAAGCACCGCCATAAGCCAATGTGTTTCCTGCCGAGCCGAAACCTACGCCTGCCACACCGTTGTATGCGTTAGCTAAGCCACAGGGCGAAACGATTCTCTCAGAGCAGCCGATACCGCGGCCAAGGTACTGGCTGAATGCAGTCTGGAATCAGAAAATCAGGATTATCAGCGATTTCAAGAGACCTTCATGTTATGCCAGCGTATGTTCATGGAATTCTATGGTTTCTACTTGAAACAAAGAAATCATAGAATTGAATCATACCTTGAGCCACATCATTACTTGACGTAATGAATTTGTGATCAAATATGAGCATCGTAAACCACCATCGAAATACGAAATTAAAAGAATAAATTAAGAAAATATTTAAACATTTACCTGAACCAGGATGGCCTGGGCGCAGAGGACGAGGATGGCTTTGGCAGACATTGTAGTTTCAGTTCTATTTGACAGAACGAGAATGGTTACAATTGTATATTTTTTTGCTTTTTATACTTCATAAGCTGAGAGATAAGGAAGTTTTTGTCGTAATTTTGATTAATCAAATAATTTATTTCATTAACAACATTACAGGTGGATATTGAAATTAATAATGTCACGTATAAATTTTCGTAATATTTTATTTATCACAATTAATTCACAGTATAAATGGGTTAAATTGTCCTCCGAATATTATTCTGTGTTCAGCACTTCGTTGAAAACAATCAAACATGTCTACCTTCGCTATCCTGTTGGTCTGCATCCAAGCTTGCTTGGTCCAAAATGTGTTCAGCAACTGCCTCGGCGATGTCAGAGGCTACGGATACGGAGCGGGTCTCGGTGTCGCTGAAGTCGCTTTTGGTGGTATTCCTAACGCTGTGAACAGTCTCGGTTGCGGATACGGAGCTGGTCTCACCGGTGCCAATATTGCCAACATCGCTGTAGCTGATGCTGCCTTTGGTGCTGGTATTGGTTACGGAAGAGGTTTCGCTCCCGCACTCGCTGCTCCTGCTTACGGCGGTGCTGGTGAAGGTAACGTGGCGGTCGCCGGTGAGATGGGAGTCGCTGGTACCACTGTCGTGTCTGGTCAGGTGCCGATAATCGGCGCTGTCAGTTTCGGCGGTGACGTGCCCGCCGCTGGCGCTGTCTCTATTGCCGGCAGCTGTGGATGCGGCTGCGGCGCCTCTCCCTACTACTACTGAAGAATATTCTGATATTTCGACCAAGAAAATAATGTGTATTTTCCGAAATAAATGTATCGCTATCTCTCAGTTACTTATTTCTTTTTATTTTGCTATTTTGTATTATTTCATTAACATTTCCGGTATGGAAGTACTTCGGCTTTTTTCAGCACCTAAAGTTAAAGTTTATAACATATATGCTTCTGTGTAAAATAAGTGAGGTAATGGTGCTGATTCTATTGTTTACAACTAAACTAATTTAATCTCACTATGCCTCTTTCTAACAAAAAACATAAGAAAAGGATGTAAGAAATTTACTCCTGTTGAATTAATCCAATGCTTGTTTTCAATACAAATTTAGTCGCCATCTGTCGCGGTTACCCCTAAATATTTGCAAATTAAGACGGTAAAGAATAATTTTACAGCTTTAAATATACCCTATCCTTTTTCAAAAATGTATGAAAGAAAGAGATGTGATGTGACTAAAATTAGTTTAGTGCGATTTACAACAAAATCGGCACCATTGTCAGCAAACATTAGTTACAATTTTGCAGGTAATTTTGACATAAAAGGGGGGTCATTAATATAAATTTAAAATAAAAGAATATAAAAAGAATAAAAAAGCCCGAATGTGTAAAACAAAAATTTACTGAGGAGAGAAAAAAAAGCTCTTTAATTTATAAAATTTTGAATCTTAATTGAATTTTATAAGTTGTTGCGCCCCGCGGTTTCACCCGCGTTCCCGAGGAATATATTGATTTCCCGGGATAAAAAGTATCCTATGTGTTAATCCAGAACATATATACTATCTGTGTGCCAAATTTCATAAAAATCCGTTGAGTTATTGAAGCGTGATTGAGGTACAAACATCCAAACTCACAAACACACAAATTCACAAACGTCCAAACTTTCGCATTTATAACATTAGTGAGATTAGTGAGATTGCAGTCGGGGATATGTTTAAATTCATCAAGCCGTTTAGGCTGCAGAGCGTGCCGAAGAAATAGATATACAGGCATACATACATACTAACTTACATACACTCGAAAAACACAACCCTGCTTCCGGGTCAGTTAGGTATAAAGGACCGTACCTATGCATAGGAGAACCAGCTGATTTACCTACCTTATAAATATTTAAACAAATTATGCTTTCGATAGTTAATGTTTATCCATACTATATACTAACCCCCTTATTCATAACCGCTTTTTAACTTAATCAGTGTAATAGTGTCCTCCGTCTCACTCTTTCGATCACCAAATGTCACGTGTCAGATAAAGACTTCAGAATTTTAGCTAATCAACGTTTGATAACTTTATTATGAATAAGGGGATAAGTATAAACACACATCAAAAAAAATTTGTCATTACTAGCAAAAGCTGATATATTTTTTCAAAGGACATGTTCATTTTTTTTTTTTTTTTTTTTTTTTAATTAGATGGGCTTGCGTTTGGCCACTGACCCGCCCATAGGGGGCGATGACGAAGCCTAAGATGAAACACGCTTACCCAGAAGAAACCTATTCACTCTGGCCTTGAAAGTACCTAGATTGTAAGCGTCAGGAAACACAGACGCCGGAAGCAAGTTCCACTCCCTTGCTGTCCGCATTAAAAATGAGGATGCAAAACGCTGTGTCCGTATATTCGGTATGTCAACAACGTACGGGTGAAAATTTTCCCGGCGTCTTGTGGTTCGGTGTAAAAATGGGGATGGTGGAATAAGGTTGAACAATTCCTGCGCACACTCTCCAAAATATATCCTGTAGAAAACCGATAAGCAAGCAACCTTTCTTCGATGGTCAAGGCTCGTGAGTTTAGCCTTAATTAAAGACTCATCTCCAATTAGTCTCCTGGCTCGGCGATCTATTGAGTCGAGGGCCTCAAGCTGGTACTTAGCTGATCCATCCCAAAGATGGCAGCAGTACTCCATGCACGACCGGACTTGTGCTTTATAAAGTTGGAGCAATTGTCCAGGCGTGAAGTACCGCTTGACCTTAGAGAGGATACCCAGCTTTCTAGCGGCTGTTTCTGCCTTCGACTCAATAGAACAGCCAAAGTTTATTTTGGCTGTTAATGTTATACCTAGGAGATCAAGGCGATCGCATATTGGCAAGGATATATTTTGGAAAGTAGGAGCCTGGTTGTAAGGACTCCGTTTGGCGGTGAAAAGACACGCCTGTGTCTTGGTGGCGTTAAATGTGACCAGATTGGCTTTGCCCCAATCAGAGACTGCCTGCAAGGTCACGTTCAAACGCTCTACCATGGCCTCCCGAAACAATTGGATCTCGTCACTAGTGGCTCGCGCGCTGGAAACGTATCTCTCTGCAACAGTGCTGTCGTCTGCGTACCCAAAGATACCGGGTTTTAGCAGATCGTTGATATGCAGCAGAAATAAGGTTGCAGAGAGAACTGATCCCTGAGGAACTCCGGCATTGATTGCCAAGAGGTCCGACGAGCACCCGTCTATGACCACTCGTATAGACCGTTCACTCAGGAAATCGGAAATCCAAGCGCACAGGCCATCAGGAATTCCATATGAAGGAAGCTTGCTTAGAAGTCTGGTGTGCCAGACCCTATCGAAAGCCTTAGATATATCGAGGGAAACGGCAATTGCTTCCCCGTGTCTCTCAATGGCTTCGCTCCAAAGATGTGTGGCATACACAAGAAGATCCCCAGTAGACCGTTTTTGGCGGAAACCGTACTGTCGGTCACTGAGGAGTTCGTTATCTTCAAGGTATGCCAGGAGCCTCCGATTCAATACACGCTCCATAGTCTTGCAGAGTATGGAGGTGATCGCAATCGGTCGATAGTTTGTAGGATCGGCACGGCTGCCCTTCTTAGGCACAGGTTGCACGTTAGCAAGCTTCCAGACTTTCGGAACATGACCCATTCGAAGTGAGAGGCGAAACAGGCGTGTCAAGACAGGAGACAATTCGGGCGCACAATTGCGCAGGACAATGGCTGGAATGCCGTCGGAACCACAGGCTTTATTCACGTCTAGAGCGCGTAGTACCTTTACAACCTCCTTTTGCCGGATACGGATGTCCGGCATTTGGCAGTTGCAAGTGGGTAGTGGAGGTGGTGTTTGTAAACCAGCGTCTAGACATGAATTCTCCGCAAATAGAGAGGCAAACAAATTGGCCTTCTCTACAGCAGTGTGAGCTAGTGATCCATCAGGCTTCAGCAATGGCGGCAGCGACGAGCGGCAGAAATTGGTCTCGACCGATTTGGCAAGGGACCAGAAAGCTTTACTCCCAGAGGGGTAAGAAGATAGCTTTTTTCCGATCCGGCCAACATGGTCAAAACGCGCCTTCTTCTGTGCCTTTTTGCAGGACTTGGCAGTGATGTTAAAGGCTTTCTTCTTCAAGCCCACGTCAGGAGCTTTGCGAGCGCGAGAATCCGCCCAGATTCGGTAAGCTGACTGTTTTCGTGCCTCAGCAGAGGCACAATCAGCATTGTACCACTTGGGGGTTTCGATATTGAGTGATATGTCGGAGAATGGGATATAGTATTCCATTGCTCGACATATCACATCCGATATAGCACTCGCACAGCTGGACGGGTCATCGGAAGTAAAGCAAGTTCGCCGCCAAGGATAAGATGCAAGAAAAGAACGCATCTCATCCCAATCTGCTGACTTGTATCGCCAAACTCGCCTGGTGCCTTTAGGGCAAGGGTCAGGCGGAGAGTAGGACGACACAGCTTTCACCAGACAGTGGTCGGAGGTTCCCAATGGGGCATTCACCGAAACTGAGTACCTGTCAGGATCTGTTGTCAGCAGAAGGTCCAAGCAGTTGGCTGTGTGATCAGCAACATCCGGTACGCGCGTAGCTTCGCTAACGAGCTGGGAGAGATTTAGCGTAAGTGCTAGTTTCAACGCCTCTCTCCCAGCAAGGTCGGTCTCCCGGTATGGGTACAACCACTCACGATGGTGAGCGTTAAAGTCCCCCAGGAGGACCAGCTGCGCGGTCGGATATTTTCGCTGGATCACGTCCGCCGTTTCGCCGAGGTATTGAAAGAGCCCGATTGTCTCCTGGTCACCGCTGTGCGATCGGTAGACACAAGCATAGAGGATTTGCTCTATACCAGTGCCCACCAATATCCACATGACAGAAAAACCTGGTTTTTCAAGGCCCCGGAGACGCCGACAGCAGATGTCATCGCGAGCATACACGCAGACCCCAGCGCGTGGTTTGAAATTGTGCTCCAGGGTATACCCTGGGTAATTTAGGTATGCCGCGTCTGAAGGACATCTGATTTGCGTCTCCGTGAGAAAGAGTAGGTTAGGCTTGTCCGTCTCAAGGTGGTGATGGACGGCGTCGAGATTGGAGTGCAGACCTCGAATATTTGAGAGGTGCACTTTGAGTGAGAGGACGTGCTTCCGCTGTTTAACGCTACTCTTTCTTTTACCTTTGGACATTGTTGTGATGTGGAGTGAATAGGTGAGGGGAAGGCAGTTAAGCGAGGCATTGCAAAAGGAACCATGGGACAAACGTAGGAAAGATGCACTGATGGGAGGCTCGCCTGGAGACTGCGGGGACGCCCGAACCCCCCCAAGAGTGGCCATCGGGTCCTCTCATCCGGTCGCCAACCGGCACGATGGAGCACCTCGGGATTTTTCGCGAGTTGGCGGGGCAGCCTTTCGTAGGTGGCTGGCCTACTACTTGGGCCCCCTACTAACTGCGGTCGGCCAGCGGAGAACCGTGCTTCGGATCCCGCTACCCTCCAAGACGAGACTACCCGTACACATTACCTACATCGTCGAGACCGGTTCACTAGAACAACGCAACTGCTTAGACCCAACCCCACAATTGGCTTCCCCGAACTACACACCGGAACACGGCAGCCGCTTGGCGGTGTGGCTTAGTTCGGAGGGTGGTGACAAGCCGCGGCCGAAGCCTACCACCAGAAGTTGTTGCTCGTTTAGCACCACCCAGGGATCACGTGTAGGGTCTCGAGGGTAAACCTACGGACGCGAGCAACTTCGATCCCCAAAAATCATATTTTGCCCCAAGCTGTACAAAAGTAAAATTATTGCAATTAATTTAAACAAAACATAAAAATAATTTTGAATAACTATTATTTCATAGCAGATGTGGAGAAAAGTTCAAATTATTAAGTATTTTAATGTTTTCCCCTTATGTTTTAATGTTTTCCCCCTTATGTTTTTACGGCTATGGATACATTCAATATTGCCATACAATTATAATTTGGACCAGAGTAGGGAGGAAACAATAATAAAAAGAAATACTAAACGCTTAGCAGCAAGGAACATTTAAAATATTGATAATCTTCTATACATATAAAATGCTTTGTCCTGAATGACTGACTGACAATCAACGCACAGCCTAAACCGCTGATCGTAGAGACCTGAAACTTGGAGGGTATGTTTTTTGTTTGACGTAGGCATCCGATAAGAAAGGATTTTTCGAAATTCTACCCCTAAAGGCGTGATAAATGGGGGCAAAGTTTGTATGGGACAACGTGATTCCTTGGTCCGATCTACTTCAAATTTTTGCATAAACATTCCTTAACAGAATTGATGGAAGACGTGTTTCGTATTTTATTGAAACTCATCGCCTAACGGGGTCAAAAAGGGGTAGAAAGTTATTTTAGGGGTGATTTGCATCGAAGTTGATATCAATACTCCTTAGTACTTTTGATTTAAATTACATTTTATCTTGACACACGTTTGAAAACTTAATCCGAATTTCACAGATTACAGAATAAGGCAGATGGGGCGCCCGGAACACGGTAAAACACATACCTGGCCCCTATTTCACCAGACGGACAGGTGCGACAATAGTCATGAAAATATGGCAATTGCCGATATGTCACGATAATTATTGTTTCATAAACCTCTACCATATGTCAACATAATCCGACGGTATGTCGGCTGATGACAGGCGTTAAGTATTGAAAAATTACAATTCTCACGTCTCGCCGTTCGTAGGGCTAACTAATGCCCGGTTTCTATGAACAAAAACGAATCGTTTTGCTTACCAATAGTAGGTTTTTTTATTGCCAAACTGGGCATATAGATCATTTCGTAGGCTAATTTTACCTGTGATAGCTACTTCCATATGGGATGGTTGCTATGCAAAGCTTTGAGGTCTTTGCTTCACTATTAGTAAAGATATAAGAGTCTTAATTTTAACCGATAACGGTCCATAAATTATAGAAATTGGCCATAAGATCACCAATTTCCACACATACTTATATACTTTTTGCTGCTACATAGTTGTTTTGTTGTTTTTATTTTATTTTTAACGGGCTATTCTGTAACATATTTTTAATTTGAATTAAATTACACTATTAAATAAATACATAAATAATTACATGGCACTTACTACAAGCAATTCAAATTAAATATATTAAATTATCATATTTATCATGGATAACCAAAAAGATAAATTAATAAAAAAGATTCGCTAGGTAATCTGATTTTCTTTAAATGTTCGTTCTTTATAGTTTGAGAACTCATTGAAACTATTATCGCCACCACTACCTACCTATTTACTGCTTTCGCAATGAGCCAATTTGAAATGATCACAACAAAAACACGACAAAACGAGGAAGCCGACACAGCTCTTGCCCCAAGTCAATTATTTCCGACAAATCTACAAATATGTAGAGTTGTAAAAAATTAACATTGTTTCATAACATAAAAAGTTGCCTGTCATGCCTGTCATTATAAAACTACAATTGTAGATAAATCTAAACATTATATCAAACAATAAATGTTTATGAAACGATTTTTTAGACAACTTTTCGCATTTCCTTAGTAATCTAATGTGAATTTGTAGAATTGTCACCTAGAACCTGTCACCTGTAAATTGTCACATATCACCCGTCACCTATCAGCTTGGTGAAATAGGGGCCTGGTATTCGCTTTTGAATTTGTATTTGCTTTGTTTAAAAAACTTTATTTAACGAAAAACACTTTCGTTTAAATAAACTTTGTGATTTTTTTGGCCTCACTCCCGTGTTTCGCGCGCTCTATCTGCCTTTTGTTCTGTAATCTGAGCCGATTTTATTCAAAAAACTTGGTGCAATGCAATACTCTTTAAAATTGGAATGTCAAATATAAAAGAATATTTAAATCGGTTTACAATTCGAAACTTAAATTCTTTTTTATTCTTGCATATTTTAATGAAAAACTTACCTTATGCCTTGATTTTCCTTGGAAATCTCTTAGATTACCTACTTAGCGAATATTTGCGATTGCTGTATAATTTGTTTGGATGTTCATTTTCACTATTTAATTAGAATATTTTGAGAGTAGTTAATTTAATTTCTTTTTCATTTGTTGTTATAATAATATATAAGATTCTTTGAGTTTTATTTGTTAGTGTATAATATTGGTTTTTAGTTTTAATAGTAAAAATATCCGTGTTTGATTTTTCGGGGTGATTTGCATCGAAGTTGATAGCAATACTCCTTAGTGCTTTTGATTTATGCTTCTATTCCAGTTTTTAAGAGTATTACATTGCACCAAGCTTTTATGTGAGTTCAATTTTTTTTTAATAAAATCGGATGGAACTTTTAAACATTTTTTTCTGTCTGTTCCGGTTCATAGCTGATGTTATAAGGAGTAACCTTGGGAGTAACTTAGATACTTTTATTTTTGAAAAATGATATGATGAAACCGTACGTGGGTGAAACCGCGGGGGTCTGCTAGTCTAAAATATATTTAAATATTTAGCAGAGTGACGTTTCATTTTCCTTTTTGATTTTCATAAATTTGTGTATTTTGAGTTTATTGCATATTATCGGTGGTATTTTATCCAATAACGATCAATCCATGTGCACCAGTGAAGTGAAATAAAATAAATTATGTGTGTCGTGATTTTACAAGTTGTCTCTTTGAGACAACATATAAAATCAAAGAAAACTTATCACGGAAGTTTTAGTACAATGACCACCATTTAACTAAAACATGACTGGACGGTGACTTGAAAATCACTGACTAGTCTAGACTAGCGGAATTGGAATGCTTGGTATTAATATTCTAAAGGGATTATTCCTTGAAGCTAAATGCCAAAAATTCTAGCTAGAGCCAGCGGGCTAATACACTCATTTCGGGATATTACTCAGCATATTTATTTATTTTGTGCTTGCGAGCACAAAAAAAATACTAATTTTCTGTTTTATCTCAGTCGTTTTCATGTATTCAATAGAATGTTGACATGATTTTGCTCTGATGATATGGCTATGATTTGAAAGTATACATTATTCGAAGAAAATCAAACAAAGAAATTGTATGCATTTGATTTTATTTATGCTGGATTAAAAAATTGTGAGGTAGGTTTAATTATGAGACACTTCAGTAGACCGCGCCGCAACCGCAACCACCGAAAGAAGGGGCAGCGATTCCTCCAATGTCACGTACGGCACCGAAAGCAGGAGCGGCACAACCTCCAATACTACGTGCAGCATTGAAAGCAGGAGCAGCATAACCTCCAAAGCCGCGAGCGGCAGCAACACCGGAGCCATAAGCAAGTTCCTCAGCCACAGCCGCGCCAGCTGCGACACCTTCGCTCACGATACCGATATTGCCATTACCGGCACTGTAGGAAACAGTTCCAGCACCAGCGGTGGGCAGGGCACCCTCCCAGGCTACAGCACTCACGAACGGCAGATCTCCAGTCACGGCAAGGATTCCTTCGATGGCGTTCTCAGACGCTACAGAGATACCAGTGGGAGCGATAGGGGAGGCGCTGGAGATTGGTAGAGCACCGCCACTGGCGGGAGCAATTCCTGGAGCGTTGGCAATGCCGTAGGCGCCGTCGTACGCACCGCCGTAAGCCAATGCGTTTCCTGCCGAGCCGAAACCTACGCCTGCCACACCGTTGTATGCGTTAGCTAAGCCACAGGGCGAAACGATTCTCTCAGAGCAGCCGATACCGCGGCCAAGGTACTGGCTGAATGCAGTCTGGAATCAGAAAATCAGGATTATCAGCGATTTCAAGAGACCTTCATGTTATGCCAGCGTATGTTCATGGAATTCTATGGTTTCTACTTGAAACAAAGAAATCATAGAATTGAATCATACCTTGAGCCACATCATTACTTGACGTAATGAATTTGTGATCAAATATGAGCATCGTAAACCACCATCGAAATACGATGGGAAAAGAATAATTAAGAAAATATTTAAACATTTACCTGAACCAGAATGGCCTGGGCGCAGAGGACGAGGATGGCTTTGGCAGACATTGTAGTTTCAGTTCTATTTGACAGAACGAGAATGGTTACAATTGTATTTTTTTTGCTTTTTATACTTCATAAGCTGAGAGATAAGGAAGTTATTTGTCGTAATTTTGATTAATCCATAATTTATTTCATTAAAACACACACGGGTCGACAGGTGGATATTGAAATTAATAATGTCACGTAAAAATTTTCGTAATATTTTATTTATCACAGTTGATTCACAGTATAAATGGATTACATTGTCCTCCGAATATTATTCTGTGTTCAGCACTTCGTTGAAAACAATCAAACATGTCTACCTTCGCTATCCTGTTGGTCTGCATCCAAGCTTGCTTGGTCCAACATGTGTTCAGCAACTGCCTCGGCGATGTCAGAGGCTACGGATACGGAGCGGGTCTCGGTGTCGCTGACGTCGCTTTTGGTGGTATTCCTAACGGTGTGAACGGTCTCGGTTGCGGATACGGAGCTGGTCGCGTCGGTGCCAATATTGCCAACGCCGCTGTAGCTGATGCTGCCATTGGTGCTGGTATTGGTTACGGAAGAGGTTACGGTCCCGCATTTGCTGCGCCCGCACTCGCTGCTCCTGCTTACGGCGGCGCTGGTGAAGGTAACGTGGCGGTTGCCGGTGAGATGGGAGTCGCTGGTACCACTGTCGTCTCTGGTCAGGTGCCGATAATCGGCGCTGTCAGTTTCGGCGGTGACGTGCCCGCCGCTGGCACTGTCTCTATTGCCGGCAGCTGTGGATGCGGCTGCGGCGCCTCTCCCTACTACTACTGAAGAATATTCTGATATTTCGACCACGAAAATAATGTTTATTTTCCGAAATAAATGTATCGCTTTCTCTCAGTTACTTATTTCTTTTTATTTTGCTATTTTGTATTATTTCATTAAAGTTTCCGGGATGGAAGTACTTTGGCTTTTTTCAGCACCTAAAGTTAAAGTTTATAACATATATGCTTCTGTGTAAAATAAGTGAAGTAATGGTGCCGATTCTGCTGTTTACAACTAAACTAATTTAATCTCACTATGTCTCTTTCTAACAAAGAACATAAGAAAAAGATGTAAGAAATTTACTCCTGTTGAATTAATCCAATGCTTGTTTTCAATACAAATTTAGTCGCCATCTATCGCGGTTACGCCTAAATATTCGCAAATTAAGACGGTAAAGAATAATTTTACAGGTTTAAATATATACTATCCTTTTTCAATAATGTTTGTAACAACGAGATGTGATGTGACTAAAATTAGTTTAGTGCGATTTACAACAAAATCGCCACCATTGTCAGCAAACATTTGTTACAATTTTGCAGGTAATTTTGACATAAAAGGGGGGTCATTAATATAAATTTAAAATATAAAAAGCATAAAAAAGCCCGAATGTGTAAAACAAAAATTAACTGAAAAGATAAAAACAAGCTCTTTAATCTATAGAATTTTAAATCTAAATTGAATTTTATAAGGTATTGCAGTCGTGGATATGTTTAAATTCATCAAGACGCAGATATCAGAGCGTGCCGAAGAAATAGAACTACAGGCATACATACATACTTACTTACATACACTCGAAAAACATAACCCTCCTTCCGGGTCAGTTAGGTAAAAAGGACCGTGTGCATAGGAGAACCAGCTGATTTACCTACCTTATAAATCTTTGAACAAATTATGCTTTGGATAGTTGATGTTTATCCATACTATAAGTATAAACACACATCAAAAAATGTTTATGATCACTAGCAAAAGCTGATATATTTTTTCCAATTTAACATAATCAAGAAAAACTGTTTGCGTTATATCTTTTCTTACTAATATTATAAGGAGGAAAGATTTGATTGTTTGTTTGTTTGTTTGTTTGTTTGCATTGAATAGGCTCCGAATCTACTGAACCGATTTGAAAAATTCTTTCACTGTTGGGAAGCTACACTAACCGCGGTTGACATAGGCTACTTTTTATGACGGGAACGCGGGTGAAACCGCAGGGCGGAAGCTAGTTATATATAAATACATGGTCTGAAATTAAAAAAATAAAATATTTTAATTTTTCAATAACAATAATTGAGTAATTCAATCCTAATGTAATTGTAATAAAAAAATTATGGGAAAAAAGATAGTTTAACCAAAATTATACAACAATTTATTAATAAAACGTTTTTATTTATAAGATATTTATGAAATAATATCCAGGAATCTTTCAGGTTAGAAAACCATTAGAAAATCAAACTTCAACCTGACAGTGACAAGTAAGACAGCAGACATCCCAACTGTCAACCCATAGACAAAAACGAAGGATAGTGTTGCCACCTGTAATATTATATAAGGGCCGGTCTACACATCGATACCGATCTGACCAAGGTCAACCTTCCAACCAAGGCTACCCATCTGACCAAGGTTACCAACCATGGAATACCAGCTGGAGAACTTATTTGCCAAACTGAAAATTAAAATGCAGAACCAAACAAGGGAAATCACAGATAATATAATGGAAAAAATTGACCAAAAGCTCCAACCATTGATGGAAGAAAACAAAGTACTGAAACAATCCATAGAAATATTAGAGAATAAAATTGTAAAAATGGAAGATGAGAAAAAAGCTAACAATATCATAATTTTCGGTGTCGAAGAAACAGAAAAGTCGAATTATGAGCTCACCCAAAAAATTATTGCGGAATTTAAAAAAATGGAAGTGGAAATTGATCGCAGCTACATTAATGATGTGAAGAGAGTTGGCAAAAAAGAGGCCGGAAAGGAAAAAATAAGACCAATCATAGTTTCATTGGTAAATAAATGGAAAAAGTTTGAGATTTTGAAAAACAAAAATAAGACCAAAAATATGTACATAAAAGAAGATTTTCCAAAACGTGTACTAGAAATAAGACGGTCACTACAAGATAAACTTAAGGAAGAAAGAGCAAAAGGGAACTATGCATTCATAAAATATGATAAACTTATAATAAAAGATGCTGGCTGCATTCAAAAAATGGAAACATCATTATCAACAACAAAGAAGAAAAATTACGATGACCAATCCCACATAACCAAGCACAGTGTTGGTGAATCTCCTACGCCCAAAATAAACAGATTGAATGCTTTTGACTTTATGAGGAGCAGATCCATATCCCAAACCATGAATCAGTCAGATCAACAATAGCAACTAAAACCAGACATCCGGGAACTGAAAATATAGCAAAACAAAACGAGAAAAACAATAACAGAAACGCAACTCCAAGCCGGGTGGTCTCCGTGGGGTTAGCTAAGGACCAAATCCCCCCTTCTAAAAATAACCATATCAAAACAAAAACAAGGAAAATGCATAATGACGGGCCAGTTGGCGCAGTTGGTTAAGACGTGGCGTCTTAACCTATAGCGCCGCAGGTCGTGGGCTCGATTCCCACACAGGACATGCATTTGTGTGCATGAACATGTCTGTATGTCCTGAGTCTGGGTGTAATTATGTATAATAAGTATGTATTTACAAACAAAAAGTAGTATATGTATTATATCAGCTATCTGGTTTCCATAGTACAAGCTTTGCTTAGTTTGGGATCAGATGACCGTGTGTGAGGAATGTCCCAGGATATTTATTTTATTTATTTTATTTTATAACAAGGAATCTAAAATATATGTGGGAACTTTTAATGTAAGAACTTTGAAAAATCAAACGAGATTAACTGAACTAACAGAAGCTATACGCAATGTAAAATGTGACATATTAGGAATGAGTGAAATAAGAAGACAAGGAGAAGAAATATTAGAATTAGATCAACATATACTCTACTACTATGGAAAGGAAACGAAAAAGAACGGAGTTGGGTTTATCATCAATAAAAAATGGAAACGGAATATAAAAGAATTTAGAGCATACTCAGATAGAATTGCTCAAGTCGATCTGCAATTTTCGAAGAAACAAACAATGTCTATTCTACAAATATACATGCCAACAAGTGAATACGATGATGAAGATATCATCGCAATCTACAACAAAATAAGTGATATACTAGAAAATATTAAGAGCAAAACAGTTATAATACAAGGTGATTTCAATAGCAAAATTGGCGAACAGCAAATAGAAGAAGAAAGAAAGTATGTTGGAAACTACGGATATGGAACCAGAAACCAAAGAGGACAATTGCTACTAGACTTTTGCAGGTCAAATGACCTTAAAATAATGAATACCTTCTTTAATAAGCGACGTAACCGAAAATGGACCTGGTTATCACCGGACTCCAAAACTAAAAATGAAATTGATTTTATACTATGCAAACAGGGAAATACTTTTGAAGATATTGATGTGGTTAATAACATCAATTTCTTTTCAGACCATAGAATTCTACGGGGTATAATATCATTAAAGAAAATAACGAATAGGAAAATACCATCACCCTCGACTATACCATATAGTGCAGCTAACCATGAAGATTATAAATTGAAACTAAAGGATTTGATAGCAGAAATTACACCAGAAACTAGAAAACACATACAAACCTACTACAACAAACTGGAAAATTGCATCAAGGAAGCAGAAAAAAGCGAAATACCGGATGTGAAGTCTAAAACAAATAAATTTTCTAACGAATTAAAGAAACAAATAGAAGACAGAGCTAAATTAAATATGAAAACTAATAGAACAGAAGAGGAAAAACTAAATCTAAGAGAAATAAATAAAGCAGTCAAAAAACAAATCAAGAAAGAAAAAAGAAAAATAAAATCAGAAATTATTGTAGACACATTAAAAGCATCAGGATCAACTAAAATAATAAATCAAAAATTATCACATGAAAAGAAATGGATTACCGGCTTACAAAAAGTAACAAAAGATATGGAAAATAACAGAAAAGAAATACTAAACATAGCTACAACATTCTACAAAAAGTTATATACAAGCTCAACCAAGACAAAGGGAAATAAGGACACAGAAGATACGAATGAGGAAGGAAATAACGAAGACGTGCCTAATATAATAACAAGAGAGACTGAATTTGCATTAAACACACTAGACATCAACAAAACACCAGGACCAGATGGGATTAGTGCACGAAGTCTAAAAGTAGGAAATCAAGTTATTTTGAATGAGCTGACAGAACTCTTTAATAACATCTTAAGAGAAGAGATAATACCGACACAATGGTCAACCACAGAGATTTTCACTTATTCACAAGAAAGGAAGCCACAATGATGTTAATAATTATAGGCCAATTAGCATGATCACTAACATATATAAGATATTTTCGAAAATATTAACGAGAAGAATTAACAAATATTTGGACATACAACAACCACCGGAACAGGCTGGATTTCGGAGCACATTCTCAACAAGCGACCACCTGCATAGTATACAACAAATAATAGAAAAAGTCAAGGAATACCAATTAAGCATATACATGGCCTTCATAGACTTCAATAAGGCGTTTGACTCAATTGAACATAATGCTGTATGGACTGCCCTGAAAATAGATGGTGTACCAAATAAATATATAAGAGTTATTAAGAAGATCTACGAAAACAGTAAAGCACGAATTAAACTTGAAACAAAAGGAGATATATTCAAAATTGAAAGAGGCGTTAAACAGGGAGACCCTATGTCCCCGAAATTATTTAATTCAGTGTTACAACAAATCTTTCAAGGACTAAAAGAGAAATGGAAAAATCTTGGAATCAATATCAACGGACAAAACCTCAGCAACCTTAGATTTGCAGACGATATTGTAATTTTTGCCAAAACACATATGGAGTTACAAACTATGTTAAAAGATCTTCAACAAGAAAGCAAGAAAGTAGGACTATCTATGAATATGGGAAAAACCAAAGTGATGAGGAACGATGATAAAAACCTGAATTTGGACATAAGAATAGAAAATTATAAATTGGAAGAAGTAGACAGATATACATACCTAGGACAAACAGTCACATTCAAGGATTGGCAAGACATAGAGATAGAAAAAAGAATACAGCAAGGTTGGAACAAATATTGGGCTCTAAAACACATTATGAAAAACAAAGATGTCCCTATTAGCTTAAGATCAAAAGCCTATAATAGCTGCATAATACCAACCTTAACATACGGATGCCAGACGTGGGCCCTTACTAAGAATCAGGTGAAAAAGCTAAAGGTGACCCAGAGAAATATGGAAAGAAGCTTGCTAGGAATTAAACTGATAGACAAAGTTGCGAAAAGAGATATTAGACAGAAGAGTAAAGTAAGGGATGTAGTTAGGATAGCAAAGATAGGAAAATGGAATTGGTCGGGCCATTTATCGAGGGCAAGTGAGGAAAGATGGAGCAGCATTACAACTACATGGTACCCAAGAGATGCTAAAAGAAGAAGAGGTAGACCAACTGCTAGATGGAGAGATGAGCTAGTTAACTTTGAAGGTACACTATGGCACAGATCCGCAAGGGATAAAAGTGAGTGGAAGAAGAAGGGGGAGGCCTTTGCCCAGCAGTGGGATGAAATATAATAAAAATAAGCGAAATATTGTAAAAATAAAATAATAATTGTAAGGCTTAAATAAATAAATAAATAAATGTTCTTCACTCTGAAAATACCTCCACCGATAATGGGCTTTCATGGCCAGTAGACAAGATAGTTGATTTCGTCATCGTAAGTAAACGATCAAACTTTGTATTGGATTGACATAAGAGATTGTTAAAAATCACGTAGGTAATATTTCGATTTCAAATGTCAACAATGGCCATACAAAGGTTGATCGTATACTAACGACATCGAGGAAATATCCCTATAGAGTAGTAATACTGAACAATATAATTCCACAACTAGTCAGTGATTTGTCACTGAATTTGAACAGTAAGGACCACTCGCTGCGTCGTGTGTTTTTGACTTGGCCAATCAGAGTGCATGCGTCCTTGTCTTAACCAATCAGCGCGCATTGTCGGCGGTGGGAAATTGGCGGAAATATTTTAAACCAACATGAACGTCATTGCGCTTCTATAGGTTAATTGTTCCATGACTAACGATGACGATTGTCAACAACCATCTTGTCCAAGGGGTCAGCTCTCATGGGTAATTCAAGGACATACTAAACATTTGGGTGCAATGATTTTTCTAACTGTTCAAAGTCACTGCAAAATCACTGACTACTCGCGGAATTGGAATGCTTGATAATAATATTCTAAAGGGATTATTCCTTGAAGCTTAGAAAATATATATGTCTAGAAAGAGTATCCCCATACTACATGACTTTTAAAAAGTGGCCAACTTTGCTACGTCTTATCCTCGCGGTACGTCATTCTGCTTGTCATAGTGACGTTTATAATGTTACCAGTTGTTGAAAAAAATCCAATAAAATGGGGGAAAATATATTACGGTGTCGATATCTTTTTAAACTCCGAAAATAAAAGTTGAATCGGGATAATACATGATAATAAGAATAAGATTAATGGCGCCGATATAAATTTAATACTTATTATTTTTACTTTGATGTCAACGAACAGTAATTATTTGCGTTGACGTTTCAAGTCAAATCAAGCAATTCAAGTCAAATCAAGTCAAATCAAGTCAAATCGAGTCAAATCAAGTCAAACCGAGTGAAATCGAATCAATAAGTCAAATCTAGTCAAACTGAGCCAAACCGAGTCAATTCGAATCATATAGAGTCAAATCAAGCAAATCCAGTCAAACTTGGACCATATAACTTGAATCCATGCTAAAAATTAAAAAAAGTGGCCGCCATATTGAACTATTTACTTACTGGTCCGATTGCTCTCAAAATTGATATTTGAGAGACCCTTGGACCAGTAATGAAATAGTTCAATATGGCAGCCACTTTTTTCAATTTTGAGCAACAATTTATGTTATGTGATGGTAAGGCCTCTCAAATCTCAATTTTGATAGCAATCGGACCAATAACTAAATAGTTCAATATGGCGGCCACATTTTTGAATTTTTAGCATAGATTCAAGTTATATGGTCCAAGGGTCTCTCAAATCTCAATTTTGAGAGCAATCGGACCAGTAAGTAAATAGTTCAATATGGCGGCCACTTTTTTGAATTACGAGAAAAGTTTCATGGTTTATGTTCCAAGGCCTCTCAAATATCAATTTTGAGAGCAATCGGACCAATAAATAAATAGTTCAAAATGGCGGACACTTTTTTTTCAATTTTGACCAAAGATTCATGTTATATAGTCCAAGAGTCTCCTACATATCGATTTTGAGAGCAATCGGACCAATAACTAAATAGTTCAAAATGGCGGACACTTTTTTAAATTTTGACCAAAGATTCATGTTATATGGTCCAAGAGTCTCCCAAATATCAATTTTGAGAGCAATCGGACTAATAACTAAATAGTTCAATATGGCGGCCACTTGTTTGAATTTTGAGAAAAGATTCATGGTTTATGTTCCAAAGGCCTCTCAAATATCAATTTTGAGAGCAATCGGACCAATAACTAAATAGTTCAATATGGCGGACACTATTTTAAATTGTGAATATTTTGCAATTCCAATAATATTACATACACGCGTGTCGAATAACCAAATTTTTTAATTTAGTAATATCCGACTTAAATAAAAATGTGGTAAAAAAGAAATTGCATGGTACGCACATACAAGGTTACATCGTACGCCTATGCAACGCGGCACTACGTAGTTCAATTGATTTTAAACAGATGGCTGTACTGTTTACTTGTAGGAAGAAGTATTTTGCAAAATGTTCCGGTGACCGCATCCATGGTTATATAAATCACTGACTATGATGGAAAAGCCGAAAACGACAAACAAATCAACTTAAAAAAAAAATAGTTCCACAATCTTGAAATTCAAAAAAATTATATTCGTTATTAGCTCGAGGAAAATCTTAAATACCCATTTTTATTTTTGCATTACTGAAGCGACTACTATCTTACATGACATAATCGTCATTAGCATTAAAAAAAATCCCTAAAAATTTGACTTGTCCATCGTCGCTTATGATATATCAGTATCTACATACTCGTATTTAACTATTGACTGATATAAATTACCATGGGAGTTTTGAGTTCATAAACTGGCAGGACAGGCAACACATAAAAAATGGCGCTTACTCAAAATAATTTATTTTCGAAACATTTCAATGGCTTATATTGGAGGAACTAATAGGAAATATTGTTACTTACCGATGATAGGTGAGTTTTGTTGGTCTAGATCGGCCCATGTAGTTTTTACACACTTTTATCACACAAAACGACATTTTGAAACAATACAATTTTGATGATTTTGGTTGTCCCAGTGACGTCTCAACTGACACTGAGGACGGGAAAATGATTTAGCCCCTAACAGTTAGGGGCTATTTTTATCGACGCGTAAACAGCTTCGTAGCTCCGTCTGGATATATCATTAGTCAAAGCCTTGAAGATAAATGCAAAAAATTCTAGCTAGAGCCAGCGGGCTAACACACACATTTCAGGATATTTCCCAGCATATTTATTTATTTAGTGCTGGCGTGCGTTTAAGACTAAAATGACTAATTTTCTGTTTTATCTCAGTCGTATTCATGTATCCAATAGAATGTGACATGATTGTAAATTTGCTCTGAAGATATGGCTATGATTTGAAAGTATACATTAAACGAAGAAAATCAAACAAAGAAATTGTATGCATTTGATTTTATTTATGCTGGATTTAAAAATTGTGAGGTAGGGTTAATTATGAGACACTTCAGTAGACCGCGCCGCAACCGCAACCACCGAAAGTAGGGGCAGCGATTCCTCCAATGCCACGTACGGCACCGAAAGCAGGAGCGGCACAGCCTCCAATACTACGTGCGGCATTGAAAGCAGGAGCAGCATAACCTCCAAAGCCGCGAGCGGCAGCCACACCGGAGCCATAAGCAAGTTCCTCAGCCACAGCCGCGCCAGCTGCGATGCCCTCGCTCACGATGCCGATGTTGCCATTACCAGCACTGTAGGAGACAGTTCCAGCCCCAGCGGTGGGCAGAGCACCCTCCCAGGCTACAGCGCTCACGAACGGCAGATCTCCAGTTACGGCAAGGATTCCTTCGATAGCGTTCTCAGACGCTACAGAGATACCGGAGGGAGCGATGGGGGAGGCACTGGAGATTGGTAGAGCACCGCCACTGGCGGGAGCAATTCCTGGAGCGTTGGCAATGCCGTAGGCGCCATCGTTAGCACCGCCGTAAGACACTACGTTTCCTGCCGAGCCGAAACCTACGCCTGTCACACCGTTGTATGCGTTAGCCAAGCCATTGCTAGCTAAGCCACAGGGGGAAACGATTCTCTCAGCGCAGCCGATACCGCGGCCAAGGTATTGGCTGAATGCAGTCTGAAATCAGAAAATCAGGATTATCAGCGATTTCGAGAGACCTTCATGTTATACCAGCGTATGTTCTTGGAATTCTATGGTTCCTACTTGTTTCCTAACTTGAGCCACATCATTACTTGACGTAATGAATTTGTGAACAAATATAAGCATAGTAAACCACCATCGAAATATAAAATGAAAATAATAATTAAGAAAATATTTAAACATTTACCTGAACCAGGATGGCCTGGGCGCAGAGGACGAGGACGGCTTTGGCAGACATTGTAGTTTCTGTTCTATTTGAAAGAACGAGAATGGTATTACAGTTGCATTTTTTTTACTTTTTATACTTCATAAGCTGAGAGATAAGGAAGTTATTTGTCGTAATTTTGATTAATCCATAGTTTATTTCATTAACATCATTTCAGGTGGATATTGAAATTAATAATGTCACGTTTTAATTTTCGTAATAATTTATTTATCACAGTTGATTCACAGTATAAATGGGTCACAGTCTCTTCCGAACGTCATTCTGTGTTCAGCACTTCGTTGAAAACAAACAAACATGTCTACCTTCGCTATCCTGTTGGTCTGCATCCAAGCTTGCTTGGTCCAAAATGTGTTCAGCCAGTGCCCCGGCGATGTCAGAGGTTACGGATACGGAGCGGGTATCGGGATAGCTGATGTTGCTTTTGGTGGGATTCCTAACGCTGTGAACGGTCTTGGTTGCGGATACGGAGCTGGTCGCGTCGGTGCCAATATTGCCAACGCCGCTGTAGCTGATGCTGCCTTTGGTGCTGGTATTGGTTACGGAAGAGGTTACGCTCCCGCATTTGCTGCGCCCACACTCGCTGCTCCTGCTTACGGCGGCGCTGGTGAAGGTAACGTGGCGGTCGCCGGTGAGATGGGAGTCGCTGGTACCACTGTCGTCTCTGGTCAGGTGCCGATAATCGGCGCTGTCAGTTTCGGCGGTGACGTGCCCGCCGCTGGCGCTGTCTCTATTGCCGGCAGCTGTGGATGCGGCTGCGGCGCCTCTCCCTACTACTACTGAAGAATAATCTGATATTTCAGCCAAGAAAAAAAAAACTGAAATAAATAAATCGCTTTCTCTCAGTTCAAATCTTTTTTTATTTTATAGAATAGAATAGAAATAGAATAGATCAAATAGAATCAAATTTATTCTTTATTTAACATTCCTGGGATGAAAGTACTATTGTTCAGAACCTAAAGTTAAAGTACTTATTCCAAATATCATGGAAATATGTTTATATAACATTAATGTATATAACATTTTATTTTATTTTATTATTTTTTACTAAACATAAACCTCTCTTATGAGTCCATGTATATGTCACCGTATTTTGTGAAAACCGTTAGTTTATAATCTCTCTAGCGAGATTGTAAACTCCCCGATAAATTGTGATCTGTACCATACTGCTTACAATATAACGTATTCATTTCCGATAGTTTATAATCTATCCGCGACAAACCGTAATATTGCAAACGAACCTGCACTTGCCGACAGGGTTCACAATCTGTCCGATTTTATCACTCGTAACATTGTGAACCGTCTCTGATTGGTCAGTCTTGGCGGTAGTTCGTTCTGTGTCCATAGAGTTAGAAAACAAACATAGGAGTCAAATAAAAGAAATGCACATTTAATATTTTGAGATCAAATATGTGAATCAATATATATTTTTTAAGAAACAATATTAACAATCTACTATTTTACGTATGGTATTAAAATATAAATCAAAATAAAGAAACAGAAAACATAACACAATAATTGTTGAAAAGTTTGACATCAAGTAATGTAGTTTTTTCAATAAGTAGGAAATACAAGAAAAAAATAACAAAAAACAAATCACTTATTGTTACATGTTAAAGAGCTGTGGCACCTGGAGTTACATAAAACATTAGCTTTTTTACAACTACAATTATTAGAGGCACATTGTCCTTTTTTTAGTTTCTTGCAATTGCATTGTCTCATTCCTTGGCCACCGAATGAAGAAGACATTGATGCTATAGTTCTTAACGGCAATGTGACCTGAAAAAAGTTTATGTAGGTATTAACATAAACAATTACTCATTCTGTCAAAATTTTTACTAGTTTCTGTAGGGTAAAAACCTAAATAAAATATAAACGTACTAGCTATCCCCCACGGATTCACCTGCGTTAAGTTATTTAAGGTGTTAAAGCGTAACAAACAAACAAACAAATTCAAATACGCAATTATAATATATAGTTAGGATTTCGATATTGGTATAGTGAACAATCTATTATTTTAGCAATTAAAATTATTTTTTTGTTATAATTTAATAGACAGAGGATAAAATACATCAATAAGAACTATTTTAGGCGATATTATGCAGCGACAAAAAAATCTTGGTGACAAAAAATATAAATATTTTCCATTCATTTTCCTATAATTAATACTGACCTCTGGAATATCATTAGGTAGTGTCGCTCTTGGAGACGAAAGGACAGCATTACGTGGCAACCAATCTTTAATGGTTCCAAAAGCAGTACCAACTCTGTATAATTCGTTCCTTTTGTCTAAAACTTTTCCAATCAGATTTTTACTGTCCAAAGGTCCTCTGTCTACTTTTGGGACTTCAACTAGTACAGACGAACCAATACTGATATCTTTAAATTTCTTGGATGATGTAGCTATCATTTTATCTGCTGCTCTTTTTAAATTTATGTGCGATTGTTTTCTTCCTTGTACGATGTTACGTTCATTCACACACAAATTACACAGCAATTGCGAGCCATAACCTTCATCTTCTTCTGACACTACTCCGCATATTGTGTGAACGACCTTATTGCAATTCATGCATGTATGTGCTCCAGAGGCTTCTTTGTTGCAAATATTACAGATCAAGATTTCCTCAACTACTATAGAAATATCATCAATATTAGGCAGTATGTTAGAGGTATTAGAGATGATGGCTTCGTCTATGACGTATGTGACGATTTCTTGGTCAACATTTTCTTCTACGTTTCCATATTCTTGTTTAGTCATGTTAATTTCTGGATTTAGTGTATTTTTTGCTACAGGAGTATCACGGAGTTTTTGCAGTAGGTCAGGGTTGGCTTGGTCTGGGATGACGATTTCTTCTTTGACTACAGGTATTTGTTCCTGTTCATTATCTGATTTATGTATAATAATATCTGTAATTATTATAGGTTTCTCATTTACATTAGCTAGTATTTCAGGGTTGTTTGAATTGTTGTTTGGATCTAGGATATTTATTTCGTGGCTTACTATAGGTACTTCTATCTGATCATTCGTCATAGTGTCAATTTTCGTTCTTTTTGCAGAAGGACTATTTTCCTGTTCTTTCTCCTTTTGATCTTTTTTTGAATTTTGATTTTCATTGTTATCAATCTCCCCAAAAACTCTCTCCACGTCTTCTTCAGTTTCTAATTTTGAGATAATATCTTTAGATAAATAGGTGGACGAGAGTCCAAGTTTTGGATCAACTCCAAACAAGGCTTTATAAGGTGTCCTCGCAATTGTTGAATGGTAGGAGGAATTTTTTTGGAATTGGACAAAATAGCAGCCAATAGACCAAGACATAGATTGGTTATCCGCCATCCAGGCCCGAATCATATTTTTTACGTCTTGATTTGAACGTTCTACACTCCCTTGGCTTTGTGGATATCTGGGTCTCCCATGGACAATTTTACAAACAGGCCACAAACTAACTATTTCTTTTATCACGGATGCTGTAAACTCACGCCCATTGTCACTTTGAAGGATATTGGGACAGCCAACTTCCAAAAAAATCTTAAGTATCTCGATTGCCACTTCTTTTGCCTGTTTGCTTTTTAATGGTCGCAAAAAACAAAATTTTGTCAAATGATCCTGGTATTGTAGCAGCCATTTGTACTCTTCATCTGGAGACGTTTGGAAGTCCACAAGATCTACCTGACCCCTTCTATTGAAGTCATCAGATATTAACGGTTTTACGACAATTCCACTTTTTGGAAAGCTTTTCTTTGAAAGACATGTTTTACACAGATTGATAAATATTGTTATCGCAAAAATTGGTACCACATATTTATCTCTCAATGCGTGAACAATTTTGTCTCGTCGTCCGTGACCTGTAGCAATATGTGCGTCGAGTATTCTTTGGTAATATTCTTTCGTCGGAATTATTTGTACTACTGGATCAGAGATTTTTTTTATTTTCATTATTAAAACCTTTTGGTTACCAACATTCATAATATCATATTTATTAGCATGATGGTATTGTTTATTTGTTGGTCGCCGTCCCTGAGATTTAGCTGTATTATAATCGTCTAACAATTTGATAACACTTTGGATTCTATCAGTTGTCCATTCCGGTTTTTTTGATTTTTCATTTAGCCCAGTGTAGTACTTTTGTAACTCTATGTAAAAAATTTCTTGATCAACAACTGGTATATCAGCGGTTTGTAGAATACTAGCATCAATATCCAACATTTTTAATTGGATATAGTTTCAATATAATCAAAATTCTTTACTTACACGAGAAACTATATTAAAACATGAAAGTATAACTCAGGTTATGTTCGGCTACTAACAGTTATTTATCACAGAAACTCCACTTATTATTTAAATCCTAGTTTCTTTTCACAAATATTTGTAACTTTATGATAACTTTCACTTATTTTATACACAAAATCTATTAAAAACCACACATAAATAATATTTGTTTATGTTCGGTGCAAGTGATAACAAATGACAGCTAGGTAAAGATGGCGGCGCGGGACACATGACGTTCAACCAATCAGCGCGCAAAGAGCATTCCGTCGCGTTTAAGTTTGATGCCAGTTCACAATATAACGGTTTGTTGCGGATAAATTATAAACTATCGAAAATAAATACGTTATATTGTAAGCAGTATGGTACAGTTCACAATTTATCGGGGAGTTTATAATCTCGCTAGAGAGATTATAAACTAACTGTTTTTACAATAATACGGTGACATATATATACCTAAAAACCGAAGTGTGGCTACAGTTTTATTTAGCTGGCTAGAACTAGGTGCATAGAACTAGGTATTAGATATAGCTACAAGTTTATGCATATTTCTAGGATTGTTAGAATGCATGTCACTTATAAATATCCAATATTTTTTCTTACAAATAATATATTTGCAATATGCATAAATATACTGCGATGCTTCTGTGTAAAATTACAGTTTAAAAAAACTAAAAAAACACGCTTTAAAAAGCCCTGCACTAAAAAGTGTTAAATAATTATAAAATTGAACCTAAATATATTCTCTGTCTATACTGTAAGGGCCTAAATGTAAGCAATTTTTGTAATTAAGTTCAATATTTGAATGAAAAGCGTGTGGCGCTTTTCATTTTGTAATTTACGATATTTCTTCATGATAATGCTTAGAAATTCTATTGGGTTACAAGGAAAAGCGCACTTTTTAGTGCAGGGCTTTTTAAAGCGTGTTTTTTTAGTTTTTTTAAACTGTATATTATTTTTTATTTTTTAGTCAACATAAATTATTCATACCATTTTATTTTCTTTCTTATACCATATTTTCACCCAATATCACTTTCTCTCACATTTATAAAAAGTATTTAGCTTCAGTGTCTACTCTTTGACTCCACCAACAGACTCAGAAAACCATATTTGGCCAAAATGCGCATATTACGATTACAATACGCTCAAACACTGCTAGAATACGATGCTCCGCTATCCAGTGCCAACCCTCCGACTTCATCATCAGACCCTGAAAACTATACATGGTCAAAATTCATCTAACGACATTTCCAACAACCCTAAACACGGCTAGGATACGATGCTCCACTATGGAGTTCCAGTGCTTACCCTCCTACTCCATCATCAGACCCTGAAAACCATATATGGTCAAAGTTCATCTTACGACAATTCCAACAAGCCCAAACACGCCTAGGAAACGTTGCTCCGTTATGGAGTTCCAGTGCCTACCCTCCTACTCCATCATCAGACCCTGAAAACTATACATGGTCCAAGTTCATCTCACGACAATTCCAACAAACCCAAACACGGCTAGTATACGATGCTCCACTATGGCGTTCCAGTGCTTACTCTCCTACTCCATCATCAGACCCTGAAAACCATACATGGTCAAACTTCATTTCATGACAATTCCAACAAGCCCAAACACGACTAGGAAACGTTGCTCCGTTATGGATTCATCATCAGATCAGCTCGATGGTACCAAATTATTGTATTGTCATCGGTACTTGATAAAGTGTGCAAAATTTCAGTTTAATCTGACGTCTGGAAGTCGATGAAAATTACGTTCGAAGATTCCTTTACATACATACATACTGACATACATACAGGTGAAGCTAATAAAGGGACACAAACACGAAAAAAACCAGCCAAATGCGAGTTGTACTCGCGCAGGTAGTGTATCATAATTTTAATATTTCTGAACGTGACCTGTCATCGAGCACACTAGGCACTTGAGGTTTTGTAGTAGATAAAAATATAACGTATTTGGAGTTTCTTATTATTTAATTACGTTTATGAAATTTATTTTAACATCAAAACATTATAAATAAAACTATACCTACTAAATAACTTAATCTAAGTAATAATAAACTAATAACTAAAACTAAGAAAGGTAAAACAAAAAAACAAAAAACTTATAAATAGGCTAACCTATCCAAGTCGCTGCCAAGTGGTAGCGTGCCCAGAACGCTGGCGGCATTACCTCTCTGAATTGCGATACTAATGCGTTGGGCGAGGTATTCGCTAGCCCTCTGCAGGGATATTTTAAAACGCTCGGATTCGATATCGAAAGCGGATTCAAAAACTAACGAGGCGATATTCCGCAATTGCTTTTTTAATTTCCGAATTCGAATATTTTTGATGTTTCTTTACGGAAATATAAATTCGATTTATCAAAAAGTTTTCGGAAATTGAAATAGCAATTGCTGAAATTCGCCTTGGAATTTTTTGAATCCGTTTCCGATATCGATTCCGACGTTTTAAAATATCCCTGCTGGTCACGCGAGGCTTCGACCAGGCGCTTACAAATGCCTCGGAAAAAGCGGTGGGCGGCCGGCCCCCATGGACATTACCTCTCTGAATTGCGATACTAATGCGTTGGGTGAGGTATTCGCTAGCCCTCTGGTCACGCGAGGCTTCGACCAGGCGCTTACAAATGCCTCGGAAAAAGCGGTGGGCGGCCGGCCCCCATGGAAATGTCTCTACCCCAAACGGCTCAAATAAGTAACTGCTATCGAGGTTACTATTTGCGCCGTTTGAAGCTTTCTGCGTAGGCAGCAGCGCCCCCGGCCTTATTCATAGTCTCTGGAAGATGAGACGGTGCCAGAGTGTCAACGCACGTGGCGTCCCAAACTAAGGGCCAATCTTCCAGGGAACCAATGTCATGCCGTCGGGTCTCTTTCCATATCTTATTAATTAATTACCAAGTTTTATTTACAAATATCATTGGAATTGGAATATTGATACACGTAGGGTCCGTACAATAATAATGATACTTAATAACAACCAACTCAATTTTATAGTTCTGTAACTTTACAGTGAAATTTTGCTATGAAATTAATAGCAGGCGCCAATGATCCTCTTTTTATTCTAATATCATTGGCAGGCGCAACAAAATATATATATAATCATAACCGTGTAACACATTCGGTGTTTTCCTACTTTAGCAATGTTTTTACCCAACTGACACGGAAGAAGGGTAGTAGGCGTGCGCGAGCCACTAATGAGCCACTGCCACTACGCGAATCGGCGCGATGCAGGATAATGTGGCGCCACGCCATCTATCTTTCCGTGTGTGAACTATCTGAGTGTTACTAATAGACGGCTGATAGTTCACACACGGAAAGATAGATGGCTACTACGCGAATCG